>OMLF01012980.1:3944-18174 GCA_900302615.1 Holocentrus rufus | reverse complement strand
TAAGGCTCCTAAATGATGTTAGTTAATGAAGTGTAAATGTGTGAGTAGCAGCTGGAAATGTTTCTGTTGGAAAAAGCTTTTTGTCGTGTGTGTGTGTGTGTGTGTGTGTGTGTGTGAGCAGCTTGTTGTGGTGTGTGTGTGGATCCATTCAGTAATGTTGTCAGTAAAAGTGAATAGTGTGATAAGGTAGATTAGTTTCCAAATGTATCTTACTGTGACACAGTAAACTGTCTTGTCTTGAGCCCTAGTCTCTACTCCAAAACATGAAGAGTTGGAGCTTGAAAAGAGTCAGCTCAGTTCACCTGAACAAACTGTTAGCTAGCTAACTAGCCAGCAGGCTAATGATGTTCATGTTAACATGCTAACGTTAGCTGCTACTAGCTAGTGTGCTAATCAGATGTGTTAACAAGGCAGTGATGGTTAGTTGAGCAGATACTATGGTTAGCTAGCTAATTAGCTGACATTATCTAAGCACTAAATCAGTCAGATGGATCAGTGATGAAATGATCAGTTCCCAGTCAGAAACAGTTGAAATCTGTTGAGTTCAGATGAATTGTGACATTACCTGAAAGTCCTCTATCGTTCTGATGTGGTAAGCTCCACCCATCTGACGCTCTCTGCAGATAAAATGAAGCATTGAGAGTTATTAGCTAGTGCCACTTCACCCAGATCTGACTGCTACTCCCTCGTTTTGCATCTGAGACCAAGAACCTCATTTAATACCTGCTCTCTGTTAATGTACATTTACATTTAGACATTTAGCTGATGCTTTTAGCCAGAGAGACTTACAACATGTGCAACAGTCAGATCCACTCTGAAATATCTGTGTGAATAACTTGAAGAAATAACTTCCTTAGTGATAATACAATGTGGGGAACATTTAACCTGCATGCTTTAATCTCAGATGTCAAACAGAAAACAGGGTTAAACTATTTATATTATATCATTCTTTTTACAGTGTATTTTGTTATTGTCAGCTTCATGTAATGGGCTTCATTTCACCATGGTGACGTGAGATGACAAAATGGTTCTTGGTCTCCATTAAATATCTCCTCTTAAATGAAAAAAAAAAAATCATTGCTCTGTATCAGATAATATTCATGCCAGCTTTTCACTAGAGCAGATTTAATCTGATGCAGCTGCATACCTGCAATGTTCTGGCACTAATGAAAGCTTTTCCATTCACATTAGATCTGAAAACACAGGAAACGCCTAAATTTGATCATAAAAATACATTGATTTAGTCTTTATTGCAGACATTAATAAGACATTAGTGTGTAGACTTACTATCATTATAAATCGGTGTTTTCCTGCGTGTGACTTAGGAATTGAAAAATAAATTAGGATACTCATGGTGTCCAATTGTAATGTTAACCAAAATTGCTAACAGCCCCAAAATGACTTCTTACTGCAATGCAACGTAAAATCAAACCATTTAGTTATATTATGTTGTGTAGCGTGACGCCTTATGTTACTATTGTCACACTTACATCAGAAAATAAGCTTCTTTCACACCTGCCGTGAGCTTTAAAATAACATTTAATCCATTTGGAGATGAATATTTTAAAATATGTGTTAAAGATAATCATACAGCCAAACATGAGCCTCCTTCATGTAATCTGTTAGTGTTAAGATCTAAAACCCAGACCAGCTTTACAGACAATTCATGCTATTTATAACGATTTCCCTCTCTCCTTTGTCTCCTCTCTCTCTCTCTCTCCTCTCTTCTTCTGTCCTTCTCTCGTCCCTCTCTCCTCTCCATTTAATAAAGACTTTGGTACATTTTGTGAATGTGAGCATCCGCGACAAAAAAAGGAGAAAAAAAAGAAAAAAAAAACACATAAAAAAGAAACAAAAAACTGACTTAATCTTATCTTACGTGTGTGCTTCATGTTAAAATCTCTTGAGTACGTGCGTAACAGAAAACAGCAATATGTAAACAGTGTACCTATCTGTGTGTGGTTAATGTTAACTCTCCACTCTGTAAGCACACTGATACAGAGAGACGAACACACTCGCTGGGCTGGCAGAGGCTCCTGCTGACGAGATCGAGACGCCCGGACTACAAACAAATGATCAGACTGGGCGTGAAAACAACTCGACACTTTCAGAAATGTTGGTGAATTCAAACTTCGGGGCTGATAAAAGCTGGTAAAAATCACTAAAGAATATGTTAACATTTTTGAATCCGAGGCTAAAATGCTTTCCCCCGCTCCAGTCTTATCTCTGTGGATTCAAAACAGAGGTTTGGGAGGGAGCGAACAAATTGAATTTTTGTCAGTGGTTCGCTGAGCGTTTTATGACTCGTCTTCAGGTTGAGCCTCTGTAGCCTCAGTTGAAGAAAACACTCTGTGGTTGCTCCTGCACTGTTTTAGCCAACACACACACCGCTGTGGGTACTGTTCAGTTTTGTACCACATTCATACATACAGTCATATAAAGAGTACAGAGACTGTGGATGTGTCTCAAACCACAACCTGGACCAGCAGGTAGTGACTGCCCAGTGAGTCAGATGCTTTTCAGGCGGTAGCAATGCCAAATTTGTTCCAGTCCACAAATAAACTCAATAAAATTACCCCTCCACTTCCCCAATTTGAAATCTCTGTGCTTTCTTACAGGAATACTCCAACATATTGGCCAAAATTCCCTTTTTCCAACTTACCCAGACTGAGACAAGATGTTCGATGACCATTTTCACCTCTGTACGTCCACTGGTTCGGTTCCTATGGGTAGCATTCCATGTTAGCTTAGCATAAAGACTTGAAGTCTACAGGAGTCATTAGCCTAGCTCCATCAAAGTGAATCATAAACCTTACATCAACTCAGAAACTTCCTGTGTGTTTGAAATACACGTCTTGGAAATGGTTTTAAAAACGATTGTGGTTTTAGGAGAAAATTACTTTTTTTGAAATCCAAAATGGAATCAAACATCTTGTCTCTTTTTGAGTGAGTCAGAAAACTGGCATTTTGCCTTAAACTTTGGAGTATTCCTTTAAGATGGAAGCCTTTGTGGACATGTAACAGCTAGGTTAGCTAACGTTAGAAGATACTATCAAAGCACTCTAACCTAGCTGATGTTACCGTTAATCATCATTATCATGTTCAACCATTTCTTTGACTCCTGTCTGTCTGACTCATCAAGTCACTACATACTGATTCAACAGGATGAAGTTTGAGACACAAACTTTATGTCCAAATGGCTCTATCAGTTCAACAACAGCAGTGTGTTGATTTGTGCTGTTAGCATCGGTAGCTAGCTTGATTCACCCTGCCGCTCCAAACTCACCTCAAACCGAAGAGCCTGATATACAAAAGAAACAACACATTGTACTGTTTGTATGTTCATGATAACTCACACAGGAAAACATGTAGCTACAAAGACGCTGTTTTAGCACGCTGTTCATCGCTAAATGCACCGCAAAGCTGGCGTCTGCTCAGAGCCACGCTTTTTCATTTCAAATCAATTTGAAGCTAGTGGACCACAATGATGGTGGAAGTGTGTGTTTGTACAGTAAACGTACAGTACAGTCAAAGTGTCCCAGTGAAGCCTATGTTGATTTGAACATAGTATTCTGTGTAATGTGGAGCAATCTCTGGTTTGGCCACTAAGTGTCACTAGTGAGTCACCTGCTCGTCTCACTATGAACAAAACGCTTCATAAGCTCTTCTCTCCTCCGTCACTGTAAAACAAAACTCCGTCTTAGCAAGTCATCCAGTCTCATCTTCAGTGTTCAGATCTCCATAAAATAATCTGCTAGTGGGATGAGATAATCCCACTTGTTTCCAATGCAGGTTCACTTGTTTCAAGTATAAATATGTTGAAACAAAGCAGAATGAGGCAGATCAGCCCATTAGGATCAAGAAAATGACACTTGATTCAAGAAAAAGTTGATTAGCATTGGAAACAAATGGGATAATCTAATCCCACTGGCAGATTGTTTTTTTTTTTTTTACCTTGTTTGAAGATAAACAAGATTTGAGCAGTGAAGATGAGACTGAATGACTTTTTGGCTTATTTGCAGTGTTACTGACTTTCCTTCAATTTGTTTTTCATCTTAAAGCATTTATCATCAGTGTACATGTCTGAGAATATAATATTTACGAGCTCATAGAAACTAACTCAGCACTAGTTCTCACACTAGTCGTTTTAACATTAACTCTCTCTCAAGTCTTAAAAATATAGCCTATATTTTGGTAACTTCACTAAGTGTACTTTTTGTTTTCGGGTTTTGTAGTGTGTACCACTGTGTTAATACTGTGTGCTCGGTTCTAGTCCATGCGTGTCAAACACTCCTGTTGCGAAGTGTGTGAAGCTGATGGACGTACAGGGGGAAACAGGGAGAACAAGTGTTGGACTTCATCATCACACACACTCACTGCATGCTCTCTCTCTCTCTCTCTCTGGATCTTTCTCAGTATTTTCTGATTTTTTTTTTATTTCAACGACAGTGTATCTTCTTCTCATCAGCATGGTAATGCTTCTAATAATGACAGTGACAACTCTATGAATATAATAAAGAATTTGATGTTGTTTTTTATCTCTGCTGTCCATTGTGGTTATTGACCTTTTTTAATATTTCAGAGATAAGGTGTAAAATGGCGCTGCTTGCCTCTCATTCACTTCCACGGAAAATGAGATGGAGGCAGAATACATTTTGAGCAGCGAACTGGAATGTGTCAAAGTGAATGAAAACAAAATATTCAGCCACTGCAAAAACCTCCATGCTAACAATCAACTTGTTTCCAGAATTTTTTTTTAATCAGGTGTCATTTTCTTGATCCTAATGGGCTGATCTGCATTATTCTGCCTTGTTTCAACAAATTTATATTCCAAGTGAAACTGCATTGGAAACGAGCGAGATTATCTAATCCCACTTTTGGCCTTGTTTGAAGAAAATATGGTATATATATATCTTCTTAAGATGGAGATTTTCTAAGTATACCTCAGTATTTTAGGATTTTAGTTATACTAATGTACTTTTATCATTTAAGTACTAAAACTACATTGTAAACGTAAGCATGCACAGTGTTTACATTTAAATTCCTAATTTTGGGTGTATTTTTATGACACTGAAGTGTTCTGTTGTTTACACTGCAGAGGATGTTTAATACTGTGCTCCATTTCATACACTGGTCAAACACAGTTTCAGTAAAAAAACAGAAACAGAAACGCAACACTGACTTCATAAGATGCCTGTGCATTTATTTTTTCATTCATACAAATTGTACACATTCCTGTACAATGACCATTGAATATACACTGGATAATAAATTAAACAAATTAAAATAAGTTAAAAAAAAAAAAAACTCATTAGCAACAGGTAAACTGACCCAAAATTCAACTGGTAGCGAATTGCCAATCAAACTGGGTTCAAATCCTGCTGAAGTGTCCTTGAGCAAGAGGCTGCATGTCTCCCAGCTCCTGTTTGGCAGCTGACCTTTGACCTCTGCATGAGGACAGAGGGCGTCTGCAGAGGATCCTGAAGTGTCAGACAGCGGTGGGGTGCGCTGAGTTCAAAGGAAGCAGGTGAACAAGTTTGATCCTCTGTTTTCCTTCTTGTTGAGGGGGGAGCAGGAGGGGGATTTGACCTTTGACCCGCTGCCCTGTCGCTTCCTCCTGGCTCTGCGGTTCTTAAACCAAACCTGGAAAAACAGAGGAGATTCTCTGATAAGTAAATTGGAAAAAACTTGACGTTATCAACATTCATGTGTCAAAAATTAAGTAGAGTAATGAGAAAGAAAATTTGGCGTTAGGAGAACAAACGTTTTGCTTCATCTTTAACATGAACAGCTGGAACTGCTGATCTATAATGTATTCGTGAGACATAATAGTTACATGATAAAATTGTTGTATTATATTAGCCTATATACTGTTAAAATTATAGATAAGTGTTTTGTTAGCTTATGCTGAAAAATTGTGCCACAATGGTAAATGTGAAACCTGGAGATGTCTTAAGCACGAGGGCGAAATTAGTATTTTTGGTCAAATCCTTAAACTGCAAATATATTGATCGGGAGAAGTCATCTAGCACCGACTGTTAAAATGATAGGCCAAGAACAACCAAACCTTTGTCCAGAAAGTTATGCGTCATGTGCCATGTGTCTCTGTGGAACTATTTTATAATTTGTTCTAATTTGTGAAAAATATGACTTGCATTTGCCTTTTAGAGAAAAACTTGGGTGTCCTATGTGCGACATTTTACGTGCGTAAAATGAAGCGTTGGAGAGGTTTTACGCGCTCACCCTGACAGTTTCCTCGCTCAGCCCGGTGCTCCTCGCGACCTCGGCGCGCGCCTCCACCACAGGGTAGTCGGTCAGTTCGAACAGGGCCTCGAGCTGCTTTGTCTGGCTGTCGGTAAACACGGTCCTCATCCGGGCCCTCTGACGCAGCTGCGCCTGGGAAAACACCTCGGCTTGCGGGTAACCATGGTAACCGAACAACTGCTGAGGACCTGAGGAATAAAAAAGAGTGCATTAAGAAATCAGTAAAATAAATATAGTAAACCAACCATCAAATTACATTAAAAGGGTGTGTGTGGGGCCTAAACTGCCGTTACTTTCATTTTGTATTTGTAATATTATTTAAATTGAAAGCTTTTAATTGTCCTGATGCAGTTAAAGAAACACTTAAGTCTGAAATCAAGTTTCTGAGATTTTTAAAAACATGCGGTCCCGTGAGAAAGTAAAGTGTCAAAGACAATTCAGAAGTTTCACACTGAAACTGATGAGACTTGTAGACTTTCTGTATTAACCTTGATTTGATTTAACATGCTTAAGCCTCGGAAAATGGGACAAAAAAACTTGAATTCAATTTAAATTTGGCCACTATTGTCTACAAATTTGCTCCTCGGTTCTATGTTAGTTCTAAGCGTTGCTCATAGAGACTCTATGAGACTCTAAGTTCCTATTCTGTATTTTTTTATCCTCTTACCTGCATCCTGGCCGAAGCGCCTGCAAATTCCAGAGTTGGGAGCAACAGTGTAGTCTGTGTGGTGAAAATCAGCTCCGTACGGAAAAAGCCCGTTTCCAAAACCCATCCGGTGGTACGGCGGGTAGCCCGGGGCAGAAAACGGCGCCGCGGGCCTCAGGTTACCGGACTCCGGGCTAAATCCACTAGAGATCTGCTGGATATATCCGTCCGGGAAGTATCCAACATCCTGGAAGGGTCCTGGAGCCTTGTGAGAGGAGTGTCCGAGCTCAGGGCCCAGGATGCGGTCAATGCTGAAGTCTGATACCCTGGTCCTCTCCATGTCAAGATCCAGAAGTGCCCCAAAATTTAACGAAAGTTCAGAAAAAGCGGCTTTAGTGCGTCCAAAGTTTCCAGTGTGAGCTGTGACCTCTGAACCTCTCCAGGTGTGCAGTCTTATACCAGACAGCTGCAGTGTGTTAATCCATCTTAACATCAACAATAAGACGAGATGAAGACCTCAAATCGACAGCTCTTTAATATGCAAATGAGTGTTTCTTTATGTCCAAACGGAGTCCATTAGTGTCTAATGAGGGCGGCTGAGTGTCTGACAAACTTCAGTCAGAGATGAGAAACACACCTGAACTGTTTGGTTCAAAGCCCGCTGACTTTGATTTGACCTCCATCCAACCTGAAACCAGACATCTGAAGGAAACTGATGACTGATGTGAACGGCTGAACCTTTCAGTTGGAATCAGTCAGCAGAAAGTCCGTTTTAACCAGCCATCGGTCTTTAGATCTTAATTCTTCTTTTAACAAGTTAATAATCTTTGTTCCAAATATTTTTCTGAAAATATACATAAATTCGCCCGGAACATATTTACAAATTTTGATGGTTTTTACAACTCTACAAAATAATTCAGTTCATTGAGTTTATTATTGAATGTTTAGAAGAAGTGAAAGTGAAAGAAGTGAAAATTTCTTCCAGTGGCATGATATAGGTGTTTTTTTCCAGTTAATTTCCCTCTCTTTTATTGTATTTTCCTTACAGAATTTGTTCAACAAGGCAGGTCAAGATAAATATCAAAATGTCACTTGGTTTTATGAAAAATTTTTGAACAAAAAAAAATTGGCTTTGGAAAGAGGTGAAACTATCTCATTGGATTTAGGGATATTTCGAACCAATTCAAGGACAGTTGAAATGAAAGCAAGATGAACTTTTTCTCCAGTGCGATCAGCTGCGAGGGATTTAGATATTTTAAATTCTACGTAACATTTTATTTTCAGGTCGGCTGCTCAAACTGCAAACACAAACTGTATAGCCCAACATGGACTTTTATTTACAAGGACTATTTAGGCAGCAGATGTATTTTATTTACTGGTCTTACTATTGCTGATGCTAACATGAATACACCATTTGAACCTTATTGAATTACACTGCTTGTTGTGATCTAAGCAGGCCCTTCTTTGATCTAATGCAGGCAGCACGACCTGATTCATTGGGAGTTGTGAAGGGAATATGATGAGATAACTCATCACAGAGGAGGTTGTTCTTTTAGAAATATGTTTCGAAAGTTATCTTGTGAATTTAAGTTATGTATTTCGGTAATACTTTGTGTGAGTATACAAAATAATATGATAAACACGGTGCCTTGTAAGCCCTAAGAGACTGTGCATGGCACTTGTAATGTAAATCCAGTAAAATGTGATAAACGTAGTTCATTTAATGGCCGCTTATTTATTTTACATGGCACTGATTTAAAAAAAAAAAAAAAAAAAAACTCCCTCCTGTGACTTCTCCATCACTTCTCTATCATCGTGATCACAAGAAAATCTATATAGAAACATAAACAGGAATTTTAGTGTTTATTGAGTTTTCTTCTTCTTTCTTATTTATTTATTTGTTTATTGTTTATTATTTTAAAATCCTGTAGTACCGTAAACATGTCACAGAATCTCTTTAGTTACTTTCTTCGAAGCAGGAACCTGCAGTTTGTGTTATCAGCCAGCTGGTGGCGCCACACTCCTTCACAAACGCTTCACTGTGTTTACCGTGCAGTGATATATAAATATCACAAGTAAACTGCGAATCTTTGTAGAAATATTATAGAAATACCATGGGGATTTAAAAAAGGCCCTATCTATAGGAATATTGTGCCGATAGCAGTGCGTGCGTGTGCGTGTGCGTGCGTGCGTGCGCCTGTGTATGTGTCTTTGATCCCTACAGGTACACTTCATGTCATTGTGTAACCTGCTGAATGAAAACATCAAAGCAGTCACCCGTGGAAGTCAGTGAGCTTCTCTCAGGCTGTTGCCGATATGCGTTACCTGCACAGCTTCACTCTGACGTCATACATTCACTGATTCATGCCCGAAGTCGTTTAAAAAGTCAAATTCAATAATAAATCTGTCTCCAGATGGGATTATCTCATCCAAATGGCAGAAAGAAAATCTAACAATGATTTGAATAAAAAATTGATCTTGGAAAAGTCATGGATAAAAAATTGAAATATGAGATAATTCAGGTGTCAAAAAGAAAACAGATATCCAGTTTCCTGCTTTCTGCCTTTTCCACTGCTGTATTTTTCTGACAGGGTCACTGATTTTACCCTGGGACAATAACTGTAATATCATATTGTACAGCGGTTGTTCTCCTCCAGTCTGGCTGCTGTGTAAACACATCCAGGGATTCCAGTGCAGCCAGACTTCTGAGGGAAGATCAATAGACGATCAATAACAGATCAATCACTGTCCTCTGATAAACTCCCTCTGATCTGTTCCCTCATCAACACACATCATTAAAGGAGCAGGAGGTTCCTCTCTAACATCCCCAGTCTGCAGATAAAAGACAACAAGAAGGTGCATTTACATTCAGATGTTCACACGTTTAGCTGCTGCTTTCATCCAGGCAGACTTCAAATGAGCTCAACAGTAGAATAAATTTCAACTGCTCGATCACCAACATTAAAAAAGAAAACAACAGTTAAAGACCTGCCTGAGACAAAAGGGCATCCAGTTAAGTATTAAAGAGACATTAAGCAAACCACAAGGAGATGAGTGCCTTTGATGCAGGGCTGGAAATACAGAAGCTACATTTAATCTCTATTTATTTTCTTCATATGTATCTGTTCATCTAATTGTTGCAGTTAGATACAGCAGATTAAATAGTGACTTTCCTAATTCGCACTCCTGTCCACTTGGGGGCAGTAATGCACCAATAACCTGTTTGCCAATCAATTTCTAAATTAAAAGAAGAGGAAGAGCGGACGATTGTAAACATGCATCTCAATATTATATCAAATACTTGCCCCGCCAGGAAAACAGATTTTTCTCCATTATAATAAAAGATAACTACTCTCTGAATAATACTTTATTTAAGGGCAGAAGATTTTTCTGTTTTCTTTTCTTATGAGTGAAATGAGAGTGAACTGACACCAGTTCTGTAAGGTCAAAGGAATAGTGGGAAATATATTAAAATGCCTTGACATTTTTTTTCCTCTCATGGGGTTTAAAGGTGCACTATGAAAAACTGAGTCAGTTCACATGAGGGCTGTGGAATGAGCGTCTACATTTTTTTCTCCAACTCACTGATAATTACATACTTATTCCACAGTTTCTGTCACTTGAGTCTCAACAGTCCTCATTTCAAACAACCCAAATGCAACTTTGCGGAGTGCACCTTTAAATTTTCTGGCTGGTTGCACTTGAGAACCTGCTCCAGTCTAGTCGCAAACTGCAAAACACATTAAAAACCAAAACTATCAAGTTATTTAATAAGACAGAAAAATAATCTCCATCATTATTATCATGGATCTGTTTTCTTTCAAAAGCAAACAGGAGGCATTTTGTCTGTTTTGAAGTTGCATTTATTTCCCAGAGGAACAGCTGGTGGCTCCATTACGGCTGAACATAAACACATCCATCTTAACATCTTATTTAATCTTGTATTCAACTTTGAAGTCTTATTTTTTTTTTAAACAAGTGGAAAATAAGCCGATGGGCTGAGATAATTTCACAATTTCACGCAGTTCCACTTCCCTGAAGTCATTCCAAACATTTTCTCAGCCAGATGTGTCTGCTTCATAACAACTCTTAAAACGAGTTAAAGCTGCACTGGTAAATGTCACAGGCTGACGTCCCCAAATTACGTCCCCAAACTGTCTAAACGTCATTACCCAGAATTCCTGTGTGGTGATGCTGGTAAAACGGTACCAAAGGAAACCAGAGAGACTAGAGAGAAAAAGATGTGTGTTGATGTCAAATTGGATCGCAGTAAAATCTCTTTTGCCTCCTTGGTGCATTTTTAACTCTCATTTCGAAATTACAAGTTAGCAAGACTGAACAAAAGATTAAATCTGCTGTAAAAATCTGCATTTTTTGCAGTGTGTCTTCATTGACGGAAGAGCAGGAAGCCGCTGAAGGTGTTGTGGAATCCACCATAGTCGTAGAGCCTGTGATTATATCTCAGAGCCATGTAGACCTCGTCTCCTGCCTCCAGCTGCAGAGCCAGTCCATTCGAGATGTACTCCATGTATGCACGAGATGCGTCGTCCAAGTTGAACAATATGGATCTCCCATTCTTAAACATGTGTACAGCTATAAGTGAACCAGCCTCGTCCTTGTTCACAGCAGCAGTGAATCTGAAGAAGTAAACACCTGGGACCGGTGCGGTGAAGACTCCGCTGGTTGGGTCGTAGGCCTGGCCAACGTTAGTGAGAACTCTACTATAAACTATTGTAGTGGTGGTATTCAGAGGACCCATCGATTCAGTCAAACCGGCAGAAAAGGCCACGTTGGGCCACCTTTGGTTCTCTGTGCCGTTCAGTTTCATTTCCAGGGCGGACAGCTCAGCCCACTGGGCCGCAGTCTCCTCCTGCAGCGCCTCCACCTCGCTCTCACTGGTTTTCACTCTGGCTTCAAGGGTGGAGAGTTTTGCCGCTTGGCCCACGTTCTCTGACTCCGTGGCGTTCGCTCTGGTTTCTAGGGCGGAAAGTCGGGTTGTTTGGGCGGTATTATCGGCCTCCGCAGCAGAGATTCTTGTGTCCATTCTAGAAAGCGCCGCTGACTGACCCACGCTGTCCTTCGTGAGCTCCTCCACCCGGCGCTCAGTGGCTGTGACTCTGCCCTCCGTGGTCGACAGCTGGGCCGACAAAGCTGCGCTGTCAGTCTCGGTGGCGTTCACTCTGCCCTCGAGGTTGGACAAGCCCGCTGCCTGGCCCCAACTTTCAATTTCAAGCTCTTCCACGTTTTTCTCAATGGCTTCTGCTCTGGCTGCCAGCGCCGCGGTTTCATTTTCGCTGGATTGCACTTTGGCCTCCAGTACGGAAAGGTCGGTTGCCTGGGATGAACTCTCGGTATTCAGCAGCTCCACTCTGCTCTCTGTGACGTTAAGTCTGCTTTCGAAGGAGGACAGTTTGATCAGCTGGCCTGCGATCTCTGCTTCAGTGGTGCTCATGCTCGTCTCGAGGTTGGTCAGTCTGGATCCTTGCCATTCGTTCTCCTTCTCGCCGGCGCTCAGCCTCGTCTCCAGAGCAGATAGCTGAGCTGATTGGGCTGAACTTTCCTCCTTGAGATCTTTCACCTCACGCTGAGTGACCAGCAGCTCCACACTCAGATCCGTCACGGTCTTCTCGCTGCCCTCCAGCCGCTCTTCCATGTTCCTCAGCTCCATCCTCTGCTCCGCCACCATGCTGTCCAGGTTGTGCACCAAGTCTCTCAGAAGCTTCAGCTCGTCCCAAACATTTGGAGGTTCGGAAGTGACTCTTCCTTCAGCTTCCTCTCTGTCTGCCTGCCTGTCTGTCTCTTGCTGAGCACCAGACAGGCTCAGCAGTAGCACCAACACAACCAAAGCAGCCTGCATCTTCAAAGCCTCCTCAGATCTAAAGCAACTTAGAAAGCTCAGGCAACTTCCTTATATACAAAAGAGGCGTGGGTTCAATATGTTACTCAGTTTCAATGTAAACCTATAGGATGCAGCCAAGTACTAGTAGCTGGTAAAAAAAAAGGGACATTCAGCCTGGGCAAATAATTTCCAGGTGACGGGAATGTCTTTGGTGTGAGCAGCTGCTTCTGAAGGTAAACCAAGAACTGATAGCAGGAATTTGCAGACAAGCTGAAAGTGAAGCTTGTCCAGTAATTTTCAGGGGTAAACCAAAACAAAGATAAAATAATAATGATAATGATAATGATGATGATGATAATCATAATAATAATAATAATAACCCTGACACAAAATCCTGTTGTTTTACAATTGAGAGGTTACCTTCCAAAACACAATACAGTGTATCTGCTCTGTAAAAACTAATGTTGCTGTAAATCTAGTATCTGTCAATATTTCAAAAACACAGATTATATGATAAAAAAAGCACAACTGTTCTGTAAGTAGAAGTCTGAAGATACTGCTAACTTTAATAATTCCCAATAATGTGATTTACGTTAATGGCATATATGTACATTCTAATTCTTTCATTGTAGGTGTTTTTTCATTTTTATAGATACAGTAAATGATTTATCTCAAATTCTTGGTTTACCTCCAAAAGCAGCTGACCTCACCAAGGGCACTTCCATCAGAATTGGGTGACTTCAAGGGACCAAATGCCCTCTTCTCTGTAAGAGAATTGTATAATTAATAATTTGAGATAAAATACATTTCTATATTTCTATAAAGATGAAGTACATCATGAATGAATCATTGAGTGGACCTGTAAAATAAGCAAAATTAGAATCAGAATCTCAAAACTTTATTGGCCTTCTTGCTCAGTTTAAAAGCTTAAAAACTGAGCATGTTCAGGTAATGTGTTGGAGTGATGCTTTTTTCAAAGTGGAAAAAGCCTGTGTGATAGTAAAACTGGACTGTTGAGTCACCTCGGTGTTATGGGAATGACTCTGTGTAAATCAGCTGTTGGCTGGATTCGATAACATGAACCTTCAGACCAGTACAGTACAGCTTTTCTCAAAATATTTGATTCATGACAAAATACAGTAATGTACCCGTTTTTATATTTGATTATGTATTAACCTCTTAACTCTGCTGCACCCACAAGTGAGTTTTGTTCAAGCCCACAGAATTTTATTTTAAATT
The DNA here is from genome assembly GCA_900302615.1 of Holocentrus rufus. NCBI lineage: Eukaryota > Metazoa > Chordata > Actinopteri > Holocentriformes > Holocentridae > Holocentrus > Holocentrus rufus. The sequence goes on along the minus strand of OMLF01012980.1, from coordinate 4,186 downwards.
CTCGTGTAGATCCCAAGGTTTCCAAACCCCCCAAATCTGTCCTGCTGAATTCCAGAGAAATGTGTATAAAATGATGCACAAGACATGTAGATCTCTTCTATTTGATGTAATACTGCAGCCATAAAACAATGGCATCTTGGCTTTGAATATTTCACTCAATATAAGTGTGATGGAGCTTCAATGAAGCTGCAACCAGCAGATACACAATATGGATGGACACTGTCCTACAATATGGAGACTAA
>OMLF01012977.1:0-19096 GCA_900302615.1 Holocentrus rufus | reverse complement strand
TAACAATCAGGTCACAGCTAACAGCCTGGAAAGCAGACATACTGGACTGATGAATTTTACACAAAATGTTTTTAGATGCGAAGCACCTCTATGAGCTGTTATGAAACTCACTCAGTCTCTCACAGGATCACAGTTAGCTGTAGAAATGCTCCATTTGGACATGCCGGCTCCCCGCTTCTTAAAATGAATGTGAGCAGCAGCTGTAGGCTACTCCTATTACATGAATTGTCAACAACAAACAACAACAAATCATAAATGAACTATTATTGGCTCCTCATCAAAGCCAACTTAAAAATCATCTTTGTGCCTCTGCAAGCATTGTGATGGATAATCCCATCACTATGATTTAGCTGCAATATGTGCCATTGGGTCAAGTCAGTGGGTCAGGTTGGCCTGTAGTAGTTTTTCTTTTTTTTTTCTGGGTCAAAACCAAATTTTTTGTGCAGTTCCTTAGAAGTAAGTTGAGACACTTGATGGCTGCGGGCCAAGGCTTATGTTATGATAAAGGTTAGGTTTATGGCTAGCTAAGGATTAGGGTTTTAGTTTAGGGTTAAGATTAGAATTAGGTTCATCGCTAGGGATTAGGTTAAGATTCGCTGTGCGGTGGTGACTGTTAAAGGAACGTTTTAGGCAAAATACGCTTTTTCCAACTTGCCCAGACTGAGTCAAGATGTTCAATACCATTTTAACGTCTGTACATCCACTGGTTTGGTTCCTATGGGTAACATTTTGTGTTAGCTTAGCATAAAGACTTGAAGTCTCCAGGAGTCATTAGCCTTGCTCCGTCAAAGCTAGCAGGAAATGCTACCCATAGGAACTGAAGCAGTGGAGGTTAAGGATAGTGTTTAGGGAATGAATGTACTAAAGAGAAAGTCCTCACAAGTGTATTCATACAATTGTGTGAGTGTGGATGTAAACCTGCAAGCATATGCAGCTGAAACAAGACAAATGTTTCTGCCTATGGAAAGACAAGCATTCTTCACTCCAGTTCTCACATTCACAGACTTACTCATCTCCCTGTAATTGTAATTCTTTTAGTGTTGACCAAAATAGCAAAAACTAAACATTCTCTTTCTCAGGGTTCACTATGTGTCGATTCAATCCACAGCTCTTGATCTCTTGATTTTTGCACACTCCCATAGTGATTAATAGCTCAATCTCTTGCTCACTAATGAGTTTTATCAGGAGCCGCTGGTGATTAATTAGCGACAGAAAAGAGCATGTCACTGCTTTATTCTGGCGAAGTCATTTCTTCTATGCTCTAAATCTTCCTTCTACAAAGGAGATAGCTCAGCCCCAGGTGACATTTTTAAAGAGTTCCGAGGTTTGTAGAGCTGCAAATGGCACCTCCAGCATAAAGGCACCCTGCAGTGACAAAACTGTGATAGTGTGCATGGTTATTTGGCATGGCTTTGATCCGTTCATCTCATAGAAGGAAATGTCTCTACTAATCACTGCTAACATCATCATGTTAGTGCTCTTCATGTGTCCAAAGAAGCTAGAAAATACCCTCTCATAAGTTTCAGATCATCCTGCTTAGGTTGAAATGGGCTGATACCAATATGACATCATAACCATGCTGTTGAAATCACAATGTGACCACTCTTGACTTGTCAAATGATGCATTGTCTTCCTGAGGAAGTTCCCATGGGACATAAAGCAACAGCCAACATTTCCCCCTTGTGGCTGTTTAGTGACAAATATGTACCTGCAATTGTATAGCCCCCCATTTGAGCCAATCAGTGTAAAATTAAAAATTGAAGCACTTTGGTGAGATGTATCATAGCCCCTAGTTTTGTCAAAAAAACAATCAACAGTGTCTGGCGAATTGTGTGTAAAGGCCAGATGGATGAATGAACAATATATTGTGTGGATAGGATATAGGATATAAAATAGCAGGTACTGGAAAGCTTATTGTATCAGTCTCCCATTGCATCAGTCTCCAAAAACCAATATTAGTTGAACCTTACAGAGCCACAATGGCTTCATGTTGGTTATTGTGACCACACCCAGTGTTTTGTTTTTTTTTTTGAGTGCCATAAATGAAAACATGATGGTGTTTTGCCACCCCATCAGCCCCATAGACGTGACACACAGCACAAGTCATCTAAATTCAAATGCTTTTGTGGCTGGCACAGTCATTCGAGTTCCCCTGAAGGGCACCTTCACTTTATTTTTTGACACGAGCAGTTGAGAGCCGCTCCCGACTGAAGGAAAATTGTGTCGTTTGAAAAAATGCTGCAGCAGTAGGAGTGGCACCAGCATGTCAAAATACAGTGTGCTGAAAAAGTTAAAGCAGAATGGGCCAAAGTAAGAGAACCCCCAGATATCATAGCATGGCTATTGATAATGTCACACTGCAGGGTCACAAAATACTATAAATATTATATCGATTTGTGATATGAGACTAAATACCATCTGGGGTTTTGGTTAATATAATATTGTGATAAGACATAAGTGTTAAAATAAAGGAATGCAATTTTCTGAACTGTATTTGTCCAGAGATGGTATAGAGAGATATTCCACCTACAAGAATATTTGAGGCCTTCTCTGGGGGGCGACATAGAGCGCTAAACAGAGCCAAATATACAGCAGTCAATTTCCAACCTATAATTTATTTATTTATTTATTCATTTTTTTTTACTGTGCACTGGTTACCAGACAGAGATTAAGAGAATACACTTTTCTTTGAGCTTAGATGAATGAAATCTGTAACCATTTATGGCGGAAAAAGTTTTTGTTTTATTTATTTATTTATTTATTAAAGTTCTGGGCCATGGAACAATGACAGTAATAGTCCAGTTGCTTTATAGCATTTAGCTCCATTGATCTTCATAAGTTCGGTTCTGTTTGGTAGCTACTCAGCACTGCCCCCGATGGTCAAAAGACTGTACTGCACTTTTCTCTGTCTCACAGCAGTCAATGGCTGTGCTTCAGCTGTCTCTCTCTATATAGGCTGTGATTAGACTGTTGCAGCTGTTCTCTTGTTTGTCTGATGTTGATGAGTATGCTTTGCTGAAGACATATACAGACTGCTTCCTTTGTTTTGTGTCCAAGGTTGAACATCGGGAAGAACGACCTGCTGACCTTTTATGATGGAGACGACCTGACTGCCAAGGTGCTGGGTCAGTACGGAGGCTCCCGGTCCCGCTTCAAGCTCTACACCTCCACAGCTGACGTCACCATCCAGTTCCAGTCTGACCCCGCCACCAACATCTATGGCTACGGCAACGGCTTCGTAGTTCACTTCTTCGGTAAGTCGAGGAACCCAACACTCAAACTCACTCAACCCCAAATAAATTTGGGTGTAGCAAAATCTGCTAAATAGTAAAAGAAAAATCTGTGTTGAAGGAACCTGGAGCCCGCCTTAACTACAGTTTGACTAAAAAGCTGTTTTTCTGTGAGTATTTTTTAGTTGAAGCTGATAATAGTTTTTGCTTTTATTCAAAATCTTGACCATTTTGGGTTTAAAAATCACTAAATCATCATTATTCAGTGTTTTTATTCTTGTCAGGGTAGCTATTTTGCCAAAACAGTATTTAGACTATGGGGGAAATGCACTCAATGGTACATGGTATGAGTCATGGTGACTCATTTTTTGTAAATTAGCCACCAGAGTCTGCAGCATGGCTGAATTGGAGGAATACATTATCAATAGCTGTGTTGAGCCTGGCTTCACTCGCAACCGAACAAATCATTTCTTTGCCTTCCCTTTAGAAGCAGTGCACTCTGTGTGACGGCATACTGACAATTTAATGATGGAGAAAAAAAAGAGATTCTGGTGCAAAAGCCACAAAAGTGTTTCCCCAGGGGAAACTGATGTCCTTGTGCAAGGATATATGTCACCTTAAATTTAATTAGCTTGGGAGGAGGTGACACATTTGGGTACCGTGCTGATCTGGTCCTAAGAGAAGCGTTGCCAAATGTAGGAATTGGTTCAGTGATATTAGGCAAACAGCCAAACACAAGGTGGTAGCAACCACAGGGACAGTTTGGCTACGGGAGGAGGGCATCCACCAGCCAGTCTTTGACAGCAATAGAGGATGGATCCGCCTCCACAATTCCCACTCCAGACACCAAGGACGCATACTGACAGCTCTGTGATGACAATCATTCATACCACCTGTACATATACTTAGAATGAAACTTAAATGAATAGTGTTGGATCTTATTTTTTCCTGATTGAGTCAATTACATCAAATTGGCCAACATTTCATCCAAAAAAACAAGCAAAAAACACAAGGCTGGATAAGCTTTTGCATAGGATCTGTTCATTGTTTGGTAAAGCCACAAAAATAGCAAGAGCTTGCATGCGAATTGCGCCATCTGTTTTTGGCCTAGTCTGAGCAAGTGCAAATCCCTGTAATCCTTGACACAAAAATTGCACAGCGCTGCTTGATCGTTGCTGACACGCCACCTCCTGCGCCGCTCTCAAGTCAAGTTCACGGCAAGTCAGCCAAATACCAAAGAGCCAACGGCAAAAACAAAAACAAAACAAAAAAAAATTGTGTACCAAATCACCAACACAAAGCCAAGCCATTCAATTGCAAAAATAGGGCCCTGAAACAGATGTTATAATTCCTAGTAGCAGTAGCAGTGGTATACACGCATTCACTCATATTTGTGTGGTATCTGGAAAAATCTGTCTGATTAGAATCAATTCACATTCCTCAGGGCTTCCCACAGGAAACTGGCATAGTATAGATCAGTTATACAAGAAATATGAAATCAATCAAACTGCCTCACATCCATCATGTCAGACCCCTGGAAGATTAGCAATCAATGAGGCATCAGATAATGGAGATCCTAATAAAGAGTAATGACACGGAATAATATCAGAAGTGCAGGACACTCACTTTCCCATACCTGTTTTTTTTGTCCAGTGGTGGCCTGATATAACTGCAAATGAATATAATAGTTTGACTCCAGTTGCAGCACTGGCTAACGCTAACAAGCAAATAGAATTATAGGAAAACAAACTGTACTGTATACAGCGATCACAGAGGAGAAATATTGGAGGAGAAAGAGATACAGTAGCATGGGCTTTTGAGTACAAAGAGAGAGGGAGGGAGAGGCAGAGCCAATAAGATCAAACAAAAGGGAGGAGAGAGTAAATGAAAGAGAGGAAGGAGGAGTTTGTGTTTGTGTGGGACCTAAAAGAGAACAGAGCATGAGCTCCTCCCTGGTGTCGACGGGGCCTTTCCATCAGCGCAGCACACCATAACCAGCACACAATATCTGATAAGACCTAATGAATTCACAGGGAAGGAAAGTCCACAGAATGCAGATGATCAGGAAGGAGGCAGGGAGAAGGAGAGATAGGTTTTAGTACAGTCTTTTCATGAATCTCATTGGAGGAAAATAAACAAAAGGCAGCATAATGGGCAGGTGAGGGAGAATTTGCTTGCCTAGTGCCCGACTGCAATTACTTTGGTGTGTTTGTCCAAATTAGCCTTGTAAGCAGAGGGTTTTGAACCTGCTGCCATATGCCTGGGAATGAGCGCAGCAAAGCCAAGAAGCCTGGCAGGGTAACTTCTCCCCAAAGGACGCTTTGTTTGAATTGCCGCAGCCATGCTCCGTAAAGGCTTCCCTTTGTTTCAAGCAACGATAACAAAAATCTGAACGGGATCAGTGACTTTCTGACCTCTCTCCAGGCAAATATCAGTTGGAGAAGCTGCTGAAAGAACACAAAATGTTTGCATACAGTAATACACTTTGTTTCATTACACTAGGGCCTCACTGGTATATCAGCTTACTGATGCATAAGGCTGATACTAATTGTTCTCCTCTTTTCAAAGCACAGTTTTAGTGTCCCATGGCGAGCGAAATGTAATTTCAGAGGATTTTCTACCCTGGTAAGAACAAAAATCTGGGGAAAACAGAATAGCTCCACATTTACCGATGGATGGATGGATGCACTTTATTGATCCCAAATTGGGAAATTCTTGTGTTACAGCAGCAGGTTATCCAAGCATTGCACTGGAACAGTAAATACACAGTGATAAAAACAGCACAATATGAAGAATATAATAAAAACAATAGGATCTTGTATGAATATAATAAATATAAACATAGTATAACATTATATACCTTAGATGAGTGTTAAAAGTAAGGAAAAGAGAGTGTAATTGTAAATATGAGATACAATGTGCAAACTCACCATGTGCAAAGTTACTGAGCTTTAAATGCAATAAGGTAGAGTAGAAGTATAAGATGTGCAAATTCCCAATGAGCAACGTTATTGAAATATATTCAATATATGATATATTGAATATCAGCACAAAATATGAGCTGTGAGTAGCTTCAATCCATAAATGTCAGTAACACCCTCCAAAAAATACATCCCTTGAACTCTACATTACACAAAATCTTTGAGTTTTCTCCAAATTTTTTCCACTTTCTGTCTTTCTGCTCTGCCCACTGCTCCTCCCTCATTCACCTCTCCTCCTCCTCCTGTGCTTCTCCAGAGGTTCCTCGTAATGATACCTGCCCAGAGCTTCCGGAGATCACTAATGGCTGGAAGAGCACGTCTCACCCGGAGCTGGTTCATGGCACGGTGGTGACCTACCAGTGTTACCCGGGTTTTCAGGTGGTGGGCGCCGAGCTGCTCATGTGCCAGTGGGATCTCACCTGGAGCGGTGACCTGCCGAGCTGTGAGCGAGGTGAGCAGAAACACACCGCCGACCAGACATGCTACATTATTCACTTTAGATGGGAAAGACGGTAGAAGGAAGCTTCCTGCTAGAAAACACTGTTCACCTCAGCTTTCAGATGGTAAATACTGTGAGAAAATACTGTTCACCTTGAGACTTGACAAAGGTCAGAGTAAACCAAGTTGTGAACTGTTTTTTTTTTTTGTTCCAAGGGGCTACTTTACCCCAGACACCACAACAAACAAGGCCCTTTGGAGTGTGAATGTTGCTCTTTCCTTTAAAGTAGCGCGGCTTTAACCTAAACCCTAAGTCCTAATGAAAGACAGGTTCAGTATTTTTCCACCCAGGCCACATGAAAATGTTGATCCCATGATTTCTAATTGTATATAGTACAACAAAAGCACTGCTGGCTTTAGTGTGAAGAAGTGTACCACTTTGCTTCATGCTGCAACTTCATGCTGGCCTTCAACAGCATGAAGTTCAATCATATTTAGCCCCTCATTAACCATTATAAATGATGTCCTTTTTGAAAATGGCAAACTCATGTTGCATGTGTCTATCTGATTCTTTTATTCATTCAGAACATGTTTTGACAATTAGTGTTCATTAGTATGTTTGGAACTGCTTTTTACCACCGCTACAATACACCCCAAACACACAGAGAACAGTTAGGAAAGTTTCGCTTAGCTAAGCTAACAATAGAGTGGTGTGGATTTATACAAGGTAATGTATAATTGAAAATACAAAATAAATGATATGAATCAGCATTTCAAACAGCCTGGGCTAAAAACAAACAAAAAAATCCTATTCATCCTTCACCAGCCCCTTGAAGAGATAAATAATGGCAAAATGTGACACTTTCCGGAACTGTCCCCTGGTTCTCATAAGGTTGCTTAAACAATGGCGCGCGCACACACACACACACACACACACACAAACAAGCAGTATCCCATGCCTCAGTGCCAGCGACTAAACCCACTGGCATCAAACAGGGACCTTAGCTCCAACATGGCTGACTTCCACACCGTCTTCCCGGCCTTGCTGGCCCCTCTCCTGCTGAGCTCAGAATTGGGTTTGGGACTTGATGCTGGGAGAGACACAACTCATTTCTTCACCACCCCCCTCTCTGGGCTCATGTAACCTGGCTCAGGCAGACAAGCTGTACTGTCTGATATTTTCTTAAGAAACAAAGGTCCCCGATACCCACTGATAGACCTGCGAGCCTGTTACCTCTCTGTGCCGGCTACAGGTATAAACAAGTATGCAGAGCTTCTACTCTGAAGCAAATCCACATCTGCACATTGTGTGCAAATCTTTACATTTGATAAATAGTTTTTATAACACATTTGCACATATAAGTACTTTCTTAACTGTGTGTATTCCTTCATTTGCTATATTTGTATTTGTATTAATTTTTTGCTTTATCCTTTTTCTATTTGCTGCTACAACAACCCAGTTTCCCCCAAGTGGATCATTAAAATTTCATAGTTTCAAGTTTCAAATTCTTCTGCTCTTATCATAAAGCTGCATCATGCAAGATTTTTGTATGTATTTTACCTATGTAAAAATCCTATAGCCTAGTGAGCTAGACCTCTGTTCCAGCTGTTGCAGCTATAGCAGGAGTGTGACAGTCTGCAAACCTCAGACAGACCTCAACAGTGTGCTTCAGTTAGAATGCGCTCAGCCTTTGAGCACTGAGGTTTATTGGTTGTCAGTTGAGTTTTGGAAGCATCATGAAGTTGCTAAGCACCTGTGCTGATGTACAGTGCTGCAAAGGTAAATATTGATGACCATCTTTTGAACCAAGCAGTGGTCTAAAGAGAGTCGGAGTCACTGACGGGTCTTATGCTTCTCTCGGACAACACTGGTTCACTTTGAAGCACCTCTCTTTGTCCCTCTGTGCATCCAGTGGTGTCTTGCGCCGACCCAGGAAAGGTGGAGCACAGCCGGCGGGTGCTGACAAGTACTCATCTCACTGTGGGATCAACCATTCAGTACATCTGCAACAAGGGCTTCACTCTGTCGGGCAACAGCCTGCTCACCTGCTACAACCACGGATCCTCAGGCCCCAAGTGGAACCAGAAGCTGCCCAGATGCCTGCGTATGTAATGATAGCCAATATTTTGGGCGGATATTTATCTTTAAATTTGACCATTTTCTTGTCGATAAATGACATGTATTCAGTGTTTAGCTCAGCGATTCTTGTAAGAATGAAAAAGCCTCTTAAACAGCATTTAGACAATCACGGGGACGCTAAAGCTCTGCACTAAAACAACAAGAATCAATTTCATGCATAAATCTGATCAGAATGTTATGTTTGGATGAGTTCAGGTTAAGGGCTTCCCACAGACAAGCAGTGTAGTACTGATCAAATCTATAATAGATATTTAATCAAATAAACTGCATCACATCCATTATATCAGAGGTGTGTCACTCTGATTGGACCATATCCAATTACAAAAAAGGGCTCTATAATAACTTGATACACTGCTAAATCAATATATCAGTTTAACTGTAATTTAGGTATATACTGTGACAGTCTGCAAAGTGGTGACATAATGCCATTTGGTGAGAGCTTTTATCCAAAACACCTCAAAGTACTGTAACTATCAACGTCATTGGTAGCTAAATGAACCCCAAAAACTGGTGATTGTTCCAATGAAGTATGGTAGCCTGCAAGAAATATTAATTAGACAAACAAAACAAATATTGAATATAGAAAACAATATAGGGAAAAAAGGAATGGATTCAATGGATTCAATGAATCCATTCAAGTTCTGTGGAAAAAGTATTTAAAAAACTATGCATGTACAAACATAGCTTAGGGACAGTTCCTGTTTTATGTTAAGTTTTGCAATCCTTTGGGCCTTGTCACCTGTCCTGAAGGTGTAGAGGTTATTGGAAATACTCTTTGATTATAATTTTTTTTTTTTTCCCGGCCAAGGTAATTGAATTAGTTTTCTACTCATGGTCATCTCATGCATAAGAATGTCCTGGCCTGCCTGCTCCAAAGTCATTTCTTTTGTCCAGTTAAATTAATTATTAGTCAGTGCCAACATACAGTAAATCTCCTCCAACAAAATGGCGTGGTGTGTTAAGACTTAAATGCAAACCAAAAAGATCCTTGAAGGTTGTTTTAAGAGGAAATTATATTCTAATCAGCCTGACATATTTTAAGTTTGACAGTGGTGTCAGAAACAAATAAGTAACAGGAGATTCAAGGCTTTGGGATCAGGTGGTGGTGACAGTAGTGTGTATTCATATATGTATTTCTCTGTCAGTGTACGTAGGAATTTGTAAAATCACAAAAAGTTTGGTACCTGTTCCTTCGCTTATAATAAAAAATAATAAATTACAGATACTTTTGAAAGTACAATAAGTCAGCACTATGTATGTTTTTCCAAGGCTCTAGATGTTGCTAATAACACAAATTACACAATAGTCTGTCTGTTGTTAATGACGAGTATGTTTTCAATACTTTATCGCATTTTTATTATTCCATTTGTTCCACTGACATTTCCACTGATCATTACTATATGTTTTTCTTTTCTCAATTGCTTAGTGTTACCTTACAGATACATTCTACAAATTTCATATCTACAGAAAAACACAACATGCATGTCTCAGCCCATTAACAGAGTTAACACACGCACATTTATGCATGCATACACATTTTCACACCCACATTCACAAACTACAGGTTTTTGAAGGATAATCCAGTACTGATACTTTTAGAATGAAATATTATGTGCTGATTTTCAATATCTTACATGCTGAAAATGGCCTGCATTCAGAACTCAGAATTTTATTCTTGTTGGTGTGGAAATCAATCTGAAATCACAGGAAACTAAAACTCTCTCTTAAATCCCAGGCAAATGAAATTTATTTAGGGTACAAGCTCTTATAAAGATTATGTACATTTTGTGCACAGTCTTGTTAACCCTCACTATTTATGCCCTGTCCCCTCCAGCTGAGACTTTTGAGCCCTGCAGTCACCCAGGAACCCCCACCTACGGGGTCCCCAGCTCAAACAAACTCCTTTTCCAAGCCGGGGAGACCCTCCGCTACTCCTGCCTAGCTGGCCACATGCTGCTGGGGGAGCCTGTTCTCCACTGTGTCCCTGGACACCCATCCCAGTGGAGTAGCCTGCCACCTGTCTGCAGAGGTGAGGAACTGCAACCTCATGACTATATTATCAGACTCTTGAAGTAAAATATATTATCTTCGTTTGAGACCTTAAAATTATTTAAATATCTTAAATTATAGATGCCTCATTTTCTCATTATGTGATCAATGACTGGTTTCTTAACACTACATGTGTAATGATAATTAACTGATTGAAGGAATAATACAGAAGAGTGTTTATAATTGGGCTTAAATTCAATGCCAGGTTGTGTTACAAAGCCCTTTAAGAGTCATAAACTTGGCTGCCTGAACTCTGCAGAGACCATGTTATTTAGCGCCTTCATCACAAAATACTGTTACAAAGCATTTCACAAGGTTAAAAGAAAAAGATACAACAAACAAGCTAAACAAAAAAGACTAAGCACATTTCAAAAAGGCAGCTAAAACACATCAGTCACTCTGAAAGGCTGGAGAGTTAAAGTGGGTCTTTAATCGATTTTTAAAAACAGCGTTTGATTTGGTTGACCTGACACTTTGAGGAAAGCTGCAATAGCAAGCATAGTTTGAGTCTGGACTCTGATCAGAGCAACTAAGGGATTCAACTAAAGGGTGCTGTAAGGACACAAAAGTTTTGTCATTTACTTCCAAATTTATTTTGACTAAGACTATGCATATTAATCAACACTGCTGTAATTGTGCCAGCATGAATCAACTGGCTGGTTTTCAACTGAAGTTCATGGATAAGATGGAAAGGGCAGAAGTTCAGAAATACACTGAGATGAAAAATACTGATCCGCTCATACAAGACAACAAGAATTCACAGTGGATCCTGTCACTGAGAGGGAGCCAGTGAAGATGTTGGTGTGTAATGTGTTGTGTTTGTGTTTTGTGTGTATGTGTGTGTCCAAGTGCTGTGCATTCCCAAAGGAACAAACTGATATTTAACTCAGTGTGCTGGAGAAAGCCTGCACTGAAGGGTTCAACCAGAACAGAGAACAATATTGCTTTCACATTTAGGTTCAAAAGGGTCATGCAGGGAATGCGGTTACTTGAATTTTCCTCCAGTTCAGACAGGTCAGACCAATTCAGAACTGACGAAGATCTCATTTGGATCAGAAAAGAGTGCAAGTAAATGGTATAAACTGAGCTCTAGTCTGCTGTTTTATTTTTTTAAATGCAGTTCTTTTGCCCTAGTTTAGCATATTAACTCTACTGTATCCTTTCCAGCCCACACAACGCAGTACGATGAACGCAGATTAGATGGTAAGTGTCATTTCGCCAGACCATTTTTTTTCTAACACCCTCAGACTGCATAATGATATAAGATTTAAAAGGGGTGATTACTGCTAACAGTGATAAAAGCCAGTGGAGTGCACTTAGCTGAACTGAGCTTCTTTAAATTATACCACTGTGATATTCCCTCCGCTGCTGTTGGAAGAGAAAACCCAATAAGTATCTCTGACAAGTCAAGTTTTCAGCATTTAAGAAAAACAGCCTCTGGGAACCATGCACTTTTAAAATTAACCAAAAGGTCTGTAATGGGTTTAAATGTAGTTAAAGGTTATGAAACATGTTCAGCAAAGAGGATCTTATAAACAAACAAAATAAAGGAAAAACACAAAAGGTTGGCAATGCATTTTCTCCGTCATTTCAACAGTTAGTATTTCTGAATATTCCCTGTCTCTCTCCAATAGTGGCTACTGCAGACTTCAGAATGGAGGGGGCCCATATGGCTTTTGCTGTCGTCATCCCCGTCACCCTCCTCCTCATCCTCATCTTTGGGATCTACCTCTACTTCTCAAAGTAAGTTCAGATGAGCAGTTGTGGAACAAGTGCAAACAACCTTTATATCATTAACACTGACACTGTCATTTAAATCAATGTCTGCTTTGTTAATTTCTACTGCCAACTAATCAGTCAGTCTTTGGTAGTTCTCACCTGGGGAAAATCCTCTGGCACGCAGGGAGTGATGCATTTTACTCTGTGGCTTTTTGGAATAAATAGAGGAAGAACTGGGTAGTTAGCATGAGCAGTGTTAGTCATCGTGGCTTAACACACAAGGAGATGGATACCACCAACAGAAACTCACACTTTATCAACCAAAAAAATAAATAAATTAAAGAGAAGCAATGCAGCAATAGCAGCCACAAAACCAGACACACTTTCTATAGCGTGGAGGATTACCTACGATGGCCGAGAGAGCACATTGCACCGCAAATTGAGGAAAGGCAAGCAAAAGACACACGCAACAACTTTGCAGCAGCACACATTATAGAATGCACTTCAAACTGAGGACTGCAAAACACACAACACAATGGAAATGTTCCTGGAGAACACATAATAGGAAACACAAACGCACACTGATGGAAGCCAGCTATGTTTTTTTTTGTGTTTTTGTTTTTTTTAATGACAGGAATTCAATTTGCAATACAAAAACGGAATTGTACATGATATTTGGATCTGCACATACATGGGATAGGAAAAAAATTGAATCGCATTAACATAGGCAAATGCTAAGCCAAATAAGTAAACTCTGAGATATGGATTCAATTAAATTCTGGGAATTTGTTTAATTTTTTTCTATTTCTTTCTTTGCAGAGATAAATAATTTATAAAGAAATAAATGGAGGCTTTAATACCCTTCCACTTACAAATGTGAATATGGTCTCTACCCATAAATAGAAAATAATAATCTGTTTGCTATTTCTGCCAATAAATAAAATGAAATAAAATATAATACAATATATTCTCTATATGTATATACTCTTTCAGCAAAATATTGATTTTCATTTAAATCAAACCATGGACATCCACCCAGAATTTACTGGTGAATTGGTGAAAGCAAATAAATGGATAACCTTGAAACTTGAAAATTTCTTTAGTACAATACATCTATAACTCCACCTTCATCTGAAATATTTTCCATAACGTTTATGCTACAGGATAAATGTTGTTCACATATGTATCACGTTTCTTTTATTTTGATAAAGACTTTTATTAATAAGTCTTTATTGTTATTATAAATGAGACAGGATATCTATATTATTGTCACTAAAAATCCTGCTCTTGATAAATTCACAGCAAATCTTATTAAATTTCTTATCTAGTACATCTACTGAATAACTCTTAAGGCTGGGTAAATGCACACCACCATTAGAATTAGGGCGGTCAATGGATGAAAATTTTAATCAAATTAATTTTATGATATGCTTGATTGATTAATTGAATTAATTGCAATGAATCACATATATCAATATTTGCTTGGAAAATCCCCCAGATGAAGATATTGCAACTAAAAAATAATTATAAACATAAGTGCTAAATAGAAATATCAAAAGGTGGCATTAGAAATCAATACTCAACAAATGAATAGACATAAGGTAGATTAATCCAAACAGTAAATTACAGTGTATGATATCCTCTGTCTCAAAAGGCAAGTGACACAAATGCAAACTACACTGTTAAATTACTAAATTCAGTTTAAAATGATTTTAAAAAGCTGCTGACAACACACTGTGATTTGGTATTAGTGTATCATGGCCTGTTTTGGATTTAAGATTAATTATTCATTCTTACCTACGGCAAAAGCAGTTTATCCAGCAGAACCTAAAGGTGATCTGGGCCAAAGTGCAAGTCTGTGAACTGCACTTATGTTAGCTTTCTATCTAAGTGTTGGGTCATCCTACACATCTGCAATAACTGAAACATAGTAAGTTACTGTTTACAAACATCATTACAACCACATGTGAGGGAATTTGGAGCAAATTATAAAATTCTGCTTTTAACTCAAGTTAATGTCCAAGTGAATGAGAGGTCTGTGTTCCCTGTGACCATGAGGGTTCTGTTGTCTGGAGCATTTAGTTCCTGATAGGGTCTCAGAGTAAGGCAAAGTAGCCTCAGGTGAGGGGCCTGACTAAGAGCAATTGAGAAGACTTTGTGAAAAGTCTTGTGAATGAAACGGGCACCTCACCCCATATAGAGAGATGGGGCAACCCTCCTGAGGCCAGGCCTGGAAGGGGAGCTCATTGCTGAGTCTCATGGCTAGACTTGTCATGGGGTCTGTTTCTAACTTTACTACAGTTTCTCTGAGTTTTTGTCAGACAGGCCTACCATTTTGTCCCATGCTATTTTATTCAAAGGAGTTTTGACTGAGGGAGTTTGTTTTGAAGCCATTTTGTTTGAGGCTGTTTTGTCTGATGTCCAGTTGTACCAGACCTAAGACATAAAGTTATTTTAGATGAGAAGTAATGAATAGATCAGAAGGCAATGCGGGTACTGTCGTTTTTTCAGTCACTATACTACCTCCATTCCCTATTCCACTTCATACTGATCATACTATTTCTATTTCAGGGATGGAAAATGTTAATCTTTGTGTAGGCTAACTTACCTGACATCAATAGCAAAGGAAAACCATGGAAAAAAATCATACTGGGTGGAACTTATTACCTTCAACACAGACTCATCTCATGGATGAATTCTATGCCCACTGTGGTTCTATATACCAACAGATCCACTATCTCCTTCTTTGGTTGTTACCAGACTACACAGCCGCAGCCAGCCTATTCCAGGGTGATGAGAGGGACCGTGTCTCCTCCTTGGAGTAATTTATGGTGGTAGAACATTTTGTCTTATGTTAGACACAACCACAAGAACAGGCCATATATTAGGCAGAATCTTCTCTTTGGCTATTGATGAAGTCAAGGACAAAGAAAGAAGAGCTTTCTGTGAAATTAAAACATCTATAAAAATTGATATCCCACCTAATACATGGCTCAAAACATCCAATTAGTAACTGATTATTTTACAGTAAATGGCAGTGACATATGGGGCCAGTAACACAACATGACTGGACAAAATGGGATGAATATTCAATAGAAATTCTATTACTGCAGAGAAACGCACCCAACAATGCATGCAAGACAGATTTAGGGCAATATCTGAATTTGGCCCAGAAAAGAGAACACAAAGTAGCAAAATATTTGTTTTAGGTGAAAGACCAAAAATTGTACAGACTCAGTGACTGCAGTCTACTTATTAAAAAGGGTCAGCGCTGGCTGAGCTGGCTGTCCAGAGAACAAAGGAATGTGCACCTTCTGCATACAAAGAGCAGTGGAGTTAGAGTTGCACCTTCTAATTAAATGTGATGGATAGATTAAAGATTTTGCAATTGCTGCAAAAAGATGGAAAATGTCCTGCTGTGCTGAGGGAGAGGCAAGAAGCTGTCTATCTGGCAGTAAAGTATGGAGCCTCCTGTCATGATATCAGGGACAACCAGTGTGTTTTAAGAGAGAAACCTCTTCTTCAATTGATTCTGTGTGTTTGTACAGCACGTTGTGTCATTATTGTTTCTTGATGTTTCCAGGTTAGCTTCACCTTACCTAACAGTTTTCAGTCTGTTTTGTCAATATTGTGTTTGCTGCACTATCATGGTAATAAAGCATTATTGAACTGAAGTGAACTGAACTGGTGTGAAAGATCCAATCTCCGTCTAAACACCCCCAAGACAAATAAGATGTCAATTGATTTTAGAACAGTCTACACTCTGCTTGACAACCATCCAAGGCCAAGCTATGCAGTTAGTCAGGGGGTCCCAGTACACTGATGTTGTTCCAGAGTGTAAGATGCAGTGGAACCAATGTGCAGAATTCATGTGTAAAAAGGGGCAACAAAGCTATATTTTCTTAATAAGTGTCTCCTTTAATGTTGGATGCTGCATCTTTAAAATGTTTTACAGTTCTTTTTTTGAGATGCATCATATATTGGTTGTGGAAGTGCAACAGCAGCAACTGGTGTGGGTTAGATCTTAAAATCCAGATCCTTCAGCAAAGCAGACAAACTCCTGTCTGATGCCAGACACCCACTGTTCACAGAATATTAACTGCTACATTTGGGTCGCAGTTTTCTACTACCATTCTTCTTCTTCTAAAAAAAAAAAAAAACAGGTCACAACATTTCCTTATGCCACAAGTGACTACTTAATATGCATAGCCTATTTTAAATACACAGCTAGATTGTCTTTGCACATTGTATGGCCCCATCCAACTGGTCTGGTTAGATTGTCCCCTCATAGCCTTAGTTGTTAAAGTTAAATTATCTGGATGGGTGTTAAGACTAAAAATAAACGATCAAAAAATAATCAAATTGTGTACCACTGAAGACTGGGATGTCTTGAAAGTAGGGTCTCAGTCAGAAATGGTCAGAAATTGACCAGTGGAGGCCAAAACAGTTTCTAACGTCTGCTGTGTATCGGATTTATGCTACATTAGTTATATTGTAATGTACTCCTTTGCTCAAGAGTTTGGCTCATGAGGGGGAGTACTTTTATTCTGGGACACTAATGACTGACTTTACACCCTGTCACAAAGCAGTTATGATAAAATTTCCTCTGTTTTACATGAAGGTTTGTTTTCTCTGTTCTGGGTCAGGGTCCAGAGAAAGCCTCTACGACTCCCTCTGTCCTCCACTTTACCATATGACCAGATCACTGGAGAATCCACCTATGACAACTCTGTTTATGAGACAACGGTAAGTCAGTCAGAGAGAGACAACAAGAGGGATAAGAGAATGATCTGCTAAAAAATCTTACAGCAAGAGATCTGTATCCATAAATAAATCGGTTGTGAGAATGAGATTCCTCTTCCTAACAGGATTTTGCCACCTGTGTTTTTAATTGAATCCGGCAGCCTCTTGCATCAGTTGAACTTCAGTTCAAATGTGGGCTAGCTTAAATATAAATTCTCGTTGAGTCTAAGCTGTGACAGCTGCACCAACTGAAACCGTTCCAATTTAAAACTTATCCCCACACCCCAGTAAGCATAAAGTCATCGTAAACTAATTGTTGGCATGGCAAAGTGATTAGAGAGATGGAAGAACTCCCTGGAGTGCCCTGTTAACAATAAAGGGAGTTGCTTTAGGCCTAACTACATAAAATTACACTGCTTAAATTAGCAGTTAAGCTGATGTTCCTATTGGTGTCTGTATTTAGTTACAGATAGTTGTATATAAAGAATTAATTTTTTGATTCTATTGGGTATGGGAGACAAACTGTAAATGAATCTTCATCCTTTGGTCTTGATAATATTCTCTTTTCTGGCATTTGCTTCTGTAAGTTAATATTAACTTTAGTTTCCATTGCCAAGGGTAGGAGAAACTGATTTTGACTCACATTGTTGGCCACAGAAGAAAATGAAAATGTCACTATCAGCGACATTGTTTTGGTCAGTGGTCTGTTAAGATGTCCTGAAGTTTCCGTGATACAGCTAAAGACATAAGTTCACTGTAAGGCTGACTACAAGCTAACTCAGCCAGGTGAAACAAACGTTGTGCTTGTGCAGCAGGCTGGTGATGTGTTACCCTCACTGTCTTAGATTGTGCACTAATAGCATTGTCTACAATGCAAATTGATCTCCCATACATAATTGGCAGTAATTGCTACTGACATTTCCACTCACTGTGCCTGCCAGTGGTCATCTCATTCATTCATTCATTCAAGGTGACATTTTGGGCCTTTTAGGAATGAATGAGATGTGACATACACATCTTCATTCATTCTCCATTCTTAAACATGAACCTAGAAAACTGGGACACAGATAAACATTGCTTTCAGTTTGGCATAGTCTGTATGTAAAATCCAAAATCTTATCTTCCGTCCTCCTGTTCTCCACTCCTCGCTGACTCGGCATCTAAAAATTATTCTTTAAGGATGTTCCAGATGGCTAAAAAAAATCTCCTCACCTCTGCCCTCTATTAAGGCAAATAATGAGTGAAGATAACTGTGCCTGTACAAGCCCACATCACACTGTCAAAACTATGTAGAAAAAAGTTCACACTTTTGTTATACATTCTCCAAAGAGCAATAGGTTTCAATTCTTCGCCTTCTTTGTTAAATGTCCACATGTTGACAGCTCTGTTCAAATTGTAGAATACAAAACTTTGCCCCTTTAACAATCGGAGCTGTCGCACAATGTGATTACAGGGGCAAAGGAGAAGACGCGACAGCTCATTAAACTCTGCACTGATTGAAAATCTTCACAGGGAATGTCTCCTTTGGGTGACTTGTTTTTTTTTTTATGCTGTGTTTGACAACTTTGATGCGTCTCTTATTGTGTATTAATATTTCTTGTGAATTGTTTTTGTGTTGGCTGACATAGAATTTCCCTTCAGGGATCATGCATTTTGACTAAATCTTAAGTTTTTCTTTTTTGCACACTGTGTTCCGACAGCTACATCCATGGTGATTTTAGGGGTATGAAAAGAATAAAACTTTGCTTTGTTGCTGGTGAAGTGTCAAATAGCTTGCATGATCGCTCCCTTTGCGA
>OMLF01012976.1:0-21430 GCA_900302615.1 Holocentrus rufus | reverse complement strand
TTTTTTTTTTTTTTTTTTTTTTTTTGACCTCATTTCGCAGGTGGACAGTAATGGGAATTTTTCTCATTGCATTGAATATCGACACAAGTGAAGGGACCCATCAGTAACACAATTGTGCAGTATGATTAACATCCTTAACTAAAAGAAAAGTTATTACACTTGTCCATAAAGAAAGAATAGAGGTATAAGTTTCCCAGTGCTGTCATTAGCACGAATCATCTTTAGTATCAATATGACAATGTCATCAATATCTTTTTTTTCCAGACCTATGTGCATCTGTCTCCTTAATCTGATTTATCATAAATGGTACTGCTGAACTGCTCCATCTCTAGTCCATTAATCACATTACTGTGCAAGGCAGAGCTATCATAGGAAAGGTGTTGAATTTATCATAGTAAACAAAACAGAGGAACAACTTTCTAGGAGAGAATGAGAGAAGGAGAAGGAGAGAAACCACATGCTGTAACTATAAACTATATGTAATAATGAATATTGCTTCAGTGATGGAGCAATATATTTTATGGCTGTTTGTAGTTATTCTATGTTCATAGATAGAGGGTTGCCCTTCTCAGCAATAAATTTTGCATATTCAAAGCAACAGAAGGAACATTCAAAGATAACAGTGTCACAGTTAGGTCGTGAAGGCAGCTGCCTTGGAGCATTCGTCCACAGCATTATGAGGGTGTGGCTGCTTCTGGGGTGCCTAGTTACCTGTGGCCTGTGCCCCCTTGGTGAAGGGAATTGGTATATGGATTACCTCAGCTGGTATTTGTGTAGAACACTGCTCATCAATGGACAGACTCCCCAAGGACTGGAGACATCACAGACCTACACAGAATACTGCAAGTGTTTCCAGAGAAAGTGTGTTTATGTTGCTGTCCAGAGCAAGCAGAGGACCCCCCCCTTTCACTGGGCATACACGATCCTTGACGACCACAGGCAAACGTTTTCCCATCAGGATCTGACAGGAATAATCCATGGGAATCATATGCCATCACTGGTATGCTTATTTGTATATTGGTTTCTGACATGTATGAGATTGTTGTTGTTGCTGTTATTGTTGTTGTTGTTGTTGTTCTTCTTCTTCTTCTTCATCTTCTTCATCATCTTCTTCTTCTTCTTCTTCTTCTTCTTCTTCTTCTTCTTCTTCTTCTTCTTCTCCTTCTTCTTCTTCTTCTTCTTCTTCTTCCTCTTCTCAATAGCAGTAATAGTAGTAGTAGTGGCAGTAGTAATAATTGATAATAAGGTTGCTTAATATATTATCAATTTGTGTCATAATCTAGTTGGATAAAAACTCTTTTCAGGCAATGTTTGGATCTTAATTTTGCATGCCTGCCTCTTTAATTGTTATTTATTTGCCTGTATTTGATAACTATTTGGAAATTCCCATCATTCAGAGAGTCACATCTGTTGTCTTCTGATTTGTCCTGTGTCTATTGACATTTTGAATAATGCAACATCATGCCAACCGTTTCCACAGTGTACTATATCCCACATAAGCTCATATCTATCAGAAGATTTATTATTACACTATTACATTTACCCGCTCTGTTGCTTCACTGCTGTGGTGCATAAATTATCACCATACCAGATGGGCTGGTCTTTCTGCATGGGAATCAAACTTATGTTCTTCCAAAACAAACCAAATAAACAAATGAAGCTGATTAGTGTGATAAAAACACCCGTGGAATCACTACAACTAATTTCACCATTCTGATAATAATAATATCTGACATGTAGTTTTAAATGTAGATGTATGAATATGGCAAGTAATGCCATATGCCAATGTAAGTAAAATGAAAGTGCAAGGCATTAAAAAAACTTCTTGTTCATATCTATCTGAGCTTTAACGCAGAATAGAAACTTTAGACCTTAAATGTCTTATATACAAAAAGAAACATGTCTCAGTCTCATATTACTGTTTCACATAAGGCTCGTTGAGGTAGTGGCCAGAAAAGATTGTTTTTACATCATAGGTCAAGAATCAGGTGACAATTTCATAACTGCCATTCCCTCTCTCTCTCTCTCTCTCTCTCTCTCTCACTTCAGGTTGAGGCTTCTCTTCTTCACGGAGAAAGAAAAAGTGTTGCACAACTTAAAGTGAACTCAGATGTTGCTTCATCACTGATGCATGAGGCTGTTAGAGGAGTTGCCCCACCTAAGGGTGGTGTAAAACCCAGTCATACAACCATGGATACCATACGAGGTCTCCCTATTTCTGGCAATGCATGGATCGCACATCCCCATCCAAATGTCTCAAGCCAGCAGAGGATGCTGACAGGGAGCGCACCCTTAGATGTGGCCATTTTGTTGATGATGGCGTATGATGTTGTGCTGCAGTTTTCAAATCAGAAGACAGGTCAGGTCAGACAAAACGATGTTTTCCGAGTCAAATTTCTGCACTTTGACAGCTCTTCTACGAGGGCACCAGATGTTGCTCTAGTCATGACTGGAGACACATATGTCCACACACATCTATCAGAAGACATGCCAGCACTGGAGAGACAGAGAAATGGAGCCACAGACATGGATTCAAATCAAAACTTGAACTTGGATGAAGAGTCCTCAAGGCATAAAAATGTTCAGGAGAAACATATTAAAGCGGCACCCACTGCAGTTTATGATGGAGTTAATACAGAAGAGAAATTATTGGTGGTATTCAGAGAAATCCTAAACAGACCACAAATTAAGGTATGGGCCGCCCACAATGCTAATAAAGAAGATAACAGTGGAAGGACAACTACAGCTCCATCAGATGTTCAACACCCCGGGAGAGAAAAAGAAGCAGGATGGTCATATAGAAATACTGTTAAAAATGAAAACATTATATCATCAATAGATGTCCCACGAGCAGACATCACAGTTACAACAGGGAATAAAGATGAGTATATGAAAAGAGAACCACAGACTGAACCACCACCGAGTTCAATAACACATGAAACAGACTGGGCACACAAATCTCAGCGTGTGATGAAAGCCGTCTTTATCACTACAGCTGACAGTGGCAACACGAAACAAATGCTAATTGAGGCGGCGGATGAAACTTTGTTCCATCAAGACGCAGAAACGGAGACACAGACTAAGCCAGTGGCGGATGCACGATTTATTCTGAACGCCGAAACAATAGATCCACCAGCGGAGGAGGTTGATGAACCAGAGAATCCCAAAACTCAGCGCTTCTTTGAAAGTTTATTTTGGATAGAAATATTCAGAATGGAGATAGCAAAGGGGATAGAATTAATACCAGCAGAGATCGCAAGTACAACAACCACAACATCTGCATATCCTGAGGAAAGCACGGATATAACAAGTAATAACTCGGATGAATTTTACACAACTACATCAAGCCCACAGAAAAAGACAGAAGCCATCCTGGACACAGTTACGCCATACACAGAAACTACAGAGAAACACCCAGAGACAGACATTGTAGACAAACAATTTCCCACCACAACAGCTGCTGGCACAGACTATACTGATGAAACCAAACATTTCACTGAAAATATGCATTTAGATCAAAATAAACCAGAGAAAAACAAGTCAGCGGAGGAATCAGTCACATTTTCGCCGACCCCAAACACAGTAAAGGAAACAGAAACAACTACAGTAACCAAAGATAGAACAACATCTTGTGAAAATTTTGATACGGACTGTAGAGAGGGACCAGTTGGACCACCTAATACAGTCGAAACCCCAACAACCACAAGGAGTCCAGAATCTGAATATACAGAAACTGAGCTTATACCTACAACGGAGCCCATATTCACAAAACATAACACACAGAATATGCAAACAGAGAGTACCAGTGAGATCCCCTCTGCAACCCCAAAGATAACGGAACCTGAATTTATCATAACAGACACAACCAAACATTTTGAAAGCACGGGAAATCTCATGGAAGACAGATTGTATGTATCCCCTGCCATAACAAAAAGTCCAGAATCTGAAATAAGAGAGGCAGAAAATAATCCGTCTCCAAGCGAGAACTCATTTCCATTTTCAGAGCCCTTAGAAACCGAACACAAACGAGCAACAGAAAATCCTCCAAAAGTAAGTAAAGCTTCTGTTGTACACTTTATGAAAATATTTGTCAGAGTGGGAGAGATTTCATGAGTTAGGGAAGGATGTTAGGTGAAGATACAGCTTCGACATAGGAAACTATGAATTGAATCCACAGAAATGTGAATGCACAGATCAAAGAGAGGCAGCATATACATATCAAAGCACATTTCTCCAACATTAACCTTAGAAACAAGAGTGGAAATGTAGATATGAAACTGAAAATTCTGTGACCTGAAGTATGGGCATAATTTTGTCCATGAGAGACAGATTAGATGCAAAATTTGAAGATTAAGCAGAAGAATTTATAGCAGAAACCACAAAGAACCAACATCTATTTCATATATGTGACCCAATATGGAAAACCAAACACATTGTTGTTAGTCTTGGTGCCGTTTATCATTAATATTTGAATTTAGAGCTTCAAAATAGTCTATTACAACATAGAGGTTGATAATATATTTTGTTTGAATTCATAATTTGTGAAATAATACATGCATTTTGACAATGCTAATGTAAAATGGCTCTCCTGTAAAATGAAGTCAGCCTGATTTCATGGCTCTATATTCCAAAAGCTGATGAAAGTTTTCCTTCACAGCGTACAACTGAGGAAGAGGATGCCGACTCCGCCGTGCCACACTGCAGAGGGTTGGTACATCGCACAGAGGCCGGGTTGAAACACTGTATGGAGAGATATGGAATTAAAGCAGGAGAGGGATCAGAGATAATTGCTTTGAGAGAACATGTGGCTGCGTTTCAATACACAGTGTCAGGATGGACTTCTCCGCTCCAAGTCTGCAGACACGCCAGCGCCAAATGAAATAAAAGGCCCAGATAAGACACGAGAGCAGGAGAAGGAACCGAGTCCTATCAGAGGCCGCAAAGACAACCTTCCCAATGATGAAGATGATCATTTTTATTATTTTGATGGAGTACTGAAAAGGGTTCAATATAATTTTTATCCTAAGGAGGCAGAGAGATTACATCGTCTATATATGCACAATACAAAAAGCAGACCACACACCATGAGGAAGAGAAGTAACGATAACAGTGGTGTTCACACACCAAGAAAAAGAGACACTCGTGAGACTTCTCATGAAAATCTTCTCAGTTACATCAGCCATCTCACTCTCAGAAACAGGATCATTAATTTTTACAAATCATTTGGCATTATTAAAGCCATGCCAACAGCTATCAACAAAGTTACTAAATTAACTACAGGGAAAGAATGAGAAACCCAAGTCTAGTGGAGATAAAAGCTGCTGAGACAGTTTAGCACTGTTTAACATGGAGAGGAGTCGAGCTCACCCTTTCAGATAATGCTGCATGCACAAAAAAGACTGCAGTCCAAGCATAGTTCTCAGGTACCCAGTGTATTTTTCCTTGTAAACACATTGGGTTTTGTTTACATTCCAAATTTCTCACCAAAGCACATTGTTTGTGTCCTTGAGGCCTTATAACAATGTAAACTCTGTTTCCTACCTCAAAATGCATTTGTAAAGCTTTACTCTGGGATATTTTGAAAGTTGCATTGCTTAGATTGGAGTGAGTAACATGCTTACCCCTTTCCCATGGCGTGCTGGAAGTACATGTGATGTAAACAACATAGGGACCTGTTTTTCCTCGTGTGCATTATAGCGCCACTAGTGGTCACAAAGTACAGTGGGTAGCTTTAAAGGTGCACTATGCAAAATTTAACAAGGCATTTATAGTGGCATAAATTTTTGCCACGTCCAAGAGAGAGCCCACACTACATGTTTTTCACTGTCTATCTTGAAGTCCACAGGCGGCTGTGGAAGTGAGGTTAGGAAATTGACAGCATGACACATCAAAGGAGTTGTGAGATGAGTCAAAGCAAATTTTGACAGGTTCCATTTTATGTCAGGGTGTTGTGGACCATCCTGCACAACAAACCTCAATTCTTGGAATATGTCATTACTATGTGATTTAAAGCTACCTGACTGTCGCTCACAATCTTCATATTCAGCACCGACACTGAAAAAAACAACAGAAAGTTTCAAAATCAGGCTCAATTTGTTTAGTCTGAATAATACATAAGAGTCAGCATTTGACCCAGGTTTATTTATTATTCAATCTTATGCTGATGACAGTCAGCTTGATGTTTCTGTTAAGCCCTAAGTCTTGGATAACTGTCATTAAAGACTGAATGAGTCTATTTTTTCACTTGAATACAAGTAAAACGTAAAGCCCCAGTATTTTAGATTATGTTGGTCATTATAATATGTCTACCATTTATATTAAATCAGGCAAGCCTCATCACTATCTTCTGTTAAATCTTCTTAAACACTACTTCAGACTAGCTTTTACATAATTTTACTCATGTATCTTCTCTTTCATTACTTTGTTTGTATTTACTTTGTGTCATGTTACTGTACTCAATCATTCAATTGCTTTGTTTTAATGTTTTTATTGTTTTCATTGTTTTAATTTTCTGTTTGTAAAGCACTGTAACTTGGTTTGTAAAGGTGCTATATAAATAAAGTTATTATTATCCATATTATTATTGTTGTTAGATATATTAGATATGGTAGGCATACACAAGAACTATAACAAATACATAATGATGTTGTTATACATATATATATATCCCTGATCACCAAACTGATTTGACGGGAAGGTTGATTGTTCCCTGTAGATCAACAAACTCTAGTTCGCCACATCTTCCCATGATCTGTAAAGATTGATTCATGCATTTATTTCCTCTTGCCTCAAATACTGAAATGCTTTATTTACCTGCCACAGTCAGTTCATCATTGCCAGGTTGTAGATAGTCCATAGAGTTTTGCTACTACTTTCGCATCACTTCAGCTCTGGTATCTTTGTATTAGCTGTTGATCAGTTTCAGAATTGTTCATAAGATTCTTTTGATCATATAAAAGGCTTCATAGAATTTAGCACCTTCTTATCTTTCTGATCTGTTTACTTCATGGTGTCTTAGGCTCTCACAGAGGGGTTTCTTTGCATAAACTTAGAGCAACAGGTTATTGTGCTTTTTCTCTGTTGTTCCCCAGACTGTGGAAAAGCCTTCCAGCTTCTGTTTGTGCAGCTAAGTCTGCTGAAAGCTTTAAGAGGTGCCTTACAACTCACAATTTTAAATTAGGTTTCCAGCTGTGAATCATGATTGTGTCTTTTTCATGCTTTAACCGTTTCTACCCTTGGCTGCTAATTTATACCGACCTTTTATTTATTTGTGTTTACACTTCTACACCAACCACACTATTTATTTTTCTGGGTTTATTGCTTGTGTTACTCATGTTGAATTATAATAGCCTTTAAAACGGTCCTGTTTTGAAAAAATCTTTATGTGCTTGCAACATCTTATCTTGTTTCTCCATTTTATAACTTTTCTGTGAAGAATTGTGTAACTACTGTTTGAAAAGTGCTCTATAAATATAGAGCTACTTACTTATTTAGGGATATGCAGAAAGGAACACAGCAAGTCCTTTTGCCCATTTACACACTATAAAATAATAACTAAAAGTATAATTATTAGTATAATATTTAGTAGTGTAAGTTTATTTCATAGTTAAGAAACAAAACATATCAGGTATAAACATTTGTCATAACAGTATAAGATTTTGAAATTTAATTGAGAAAAACACAGCTCTTAATGTACCCCTGCTTCTCAGACATACCTCACAGATCATAATTTTATGATCTGTACCTTCAGTGATACCTGGGAAGCAAAGTACTGCCCCTCATTGACTGTGATTATTTATAGTGTGTTGCACTTACACTGAGAGAATGCAAAGCTTTTCCTTCAATATAACTTAGAGCTATCAAAGTCAGTAAATTGACTGAGAACTGCCACAAGGGAATGTGTGAGGATGTCAAATATTTGTGATATAAATCACTACATCCGATTTACAATATTTCAGTCAACTATTTACATAGAAGAATTCATACACACGGAATGCGCAGGTTTCACAGGAAAACATAATTGAATAGACAAACGAGAAAGCAACAAAAACAGAATGAAGTTTCATTTGCCTCACAGCAGTAGTTCATGGGTAAAAGCACTGGTAAAGAGATGAGTTTTCAGTTTTCTACTTAAACGGCTCGGTGTTGCTACAGTTTGTGGAGGGCTGTCCAGAGCCTGCATGGGGCCATATGGGCTAAATGCTGCTGGGCTTAAGGAACCACCAAAAGACCAGATAATCTGAGAAGCCTGTTAGGAATATATTTAATAATCATGTCTTGAAAATACTCAGGAGCAAGTCCATAATTTAATTTCAACCACAGAAAATAAATAAATAAATGAATAAAAAACCATAATTAATCTTAATTTTAAAAGCTACAGGCAGCCAGTGCAGAGAACAGATGCGATGTGCTTCCTCTTACTGATCCTTAAAATAATGGCAGAAGCATTTTGTAACTAACAGTTTCTTATACCTGAAAGAATATTTGTCATAATAAACAATCTCCCACGCTGTGCTCACACTAGAAATAGGCACAGCAAGATTTATTTGTGTGCATACATGAAATAGGTGGTGCCAGAAGGTTACCTTCCCCCGGTCACACACACACACAGGGCATCATAGAGAACTGGGTGATGGGACGCAGCCAAACAGCCTCTTACATCCTTGATTCTCACACGCTGGCAGTCTGGCACTGCACTGCAGGCCACTGCTCACCCCACACCCCCCAGCCACAGCAGGGTGGGTGCTGAGTGACTGTCCAGAGAGGGGAATGCAGGCAGGGCAGTGTGGTGTGGGCGTTAGAGTTAATTCCACGGGGCCTGCCTGAGCCAGAGCTCGAGGGCGCAACTTTATTTCTCCTCCACCCACCTACCACCTGTTCAGCGAATGTCTTAAGAAGACCAAGGGCACTCTTGCACACAATGTCGCCAACCCCTGACACAACAGAAATGGCAGCATGTTTGGCACGGATTAGATTTCTTAGTACAAACCACTAAGCTCCTGAAAAAAAACGGAGCTGTCATTCAGCAGCATGAAAGACAAAACAGCTTTACTGTATGAAACATGTTGGCTGCATACAAGACACAATTACACACTATGCTGTACAACGAATGTAACAAAGAAACACAGAAAACCCAGGGGGGCACAAAACACTGAAAGAACAGTGAGGAGGAGGAGGAGGTGTGTTGTAATAACCACCCAAACACATTAATATGCAATTCTTTGAACCATGTCAGTTATATCGGTTAAATCATTACACAACTGATTGCATTCCCCATCAAAATCAACCATCTGTTTCTAGAGTCAGTAGAAATAATTAGACTGCCTAATTGATGCAAATGTGTGCTGTCTAGGACCATACCAGAAAGAACAGTGTTTACATTAGTTAGTTTTTCTTTTTTTATTCCTTTTTTTCAGATGTAGCAAATGTAGATAGATTGGCTCAAGATCAGGGTGTTCTGGGCTTCTTTTTTTCCCCCTCCATGCTAGTACA
The DNA here is from genome assembly GCA_900302615.1 of Holocentrus rufus. NCBI lineage: Eukaryota > Metazoa > Chordata > Actinopteri > Holocentriformes > Holocentridae > Holocentrus > Holocentrus rufus. The sequence continues at coordinate 11,938 of OMLF01012976.1, read as the reverse complement.
TACCTTTATGCTTGCTCATTTTAACAGAAGGCTAATGGCTTTGTTCCAGTTTTGATAGTGTGACCTCCATGTGCATAGCCAGAAAATTGAAAACTGCTTCAATATATGTCATATAGTGCAAAGTATGATGTACATACATGATCTGGACATACATCAGTTGTCAAGAGGTTTTAAAAATCAATAATGAAGTGTAATCATTTTCCATATGAGAGATGGCATGCAGGAATTCTCATTTTTTTCTGTGATTGTTTTGTTGAACTTCTCACTGGTCTTACAACTGTTTACAGAGTGGAAAGGGGCAGGGTTACTCAAGAAATCTGGTCCTCTTCAGAGTTCATGATCGGGGAGTTGGGTGTTTCATGGACTCACATTCAAGTGGACGCACAAAATTATTAGTGAAATCAGTGGATTACCGTCCACAGAGTTCACTGAATGAGGTGTTCACTTACAAAGATTGGTGGGAGGACTCCTGTTGTTGACTGCAAAGTGAACAACCAGTGTTGTAAATAAAACAAATGGGCTTCAAACTAGCACGGAACTCTTGCAGAAAATAAAATAAACCAAAACAAAGAGTATTTTCAGGATGCATATATATCAGGATACATATATATATATATAATACCTCTAACTCTATGTCTGATCTTAATCATTAATTATTATTCCCGCTTCAGACTTTTATTTACAGACTTTACTTTTGGCAAACAGTTTATGTGCTATTACATCTCTTATTATAATCATTACCCATATAATCATTAATCTAAGCACAACGTTAAAGTGTGACATATCTTAACTTGGATTTATATTGAATCCTGTGGTTTTTGGCTGTAGAAATGTGTTACATATACCATTATATAATGCACCATAGCTCTCTGGCCATAAATTATTCTGTTGATGCCAAGATTGGGACGTGTGAAGACTTTTTTTTGTGCAAACTTCTTTTTTTAAGTGGTCCACTTGTAAGCTAAACCTTCCTGTACCACAGCTCTGTTGTTCTGGCTGTGCAAGAGATTGTCATGTATAGGGTTGAACCGCACATCCCTGGTGATTTATAATTTATACTCAAATATATACAAAAGTGCAAGACATCATTTTTGTACATAATCCAAAGATGCAATATCAGTACAAAACATTTATTTGAAACTGACAAACAAATACATGGCTCTGCTGTATTTGCATCATTGTATTTGAAATCCAAGACAAGCAAATAATAACTAAGGGGGAAATGGCTTAAATAAAACTGAACAAACCATTTTTTTTTACATAAAAAAGTCATAATTACAGGATCAAAAACAAAAGCAAAAAACAAAACAAAAAAACAGCTTGGGACTTGCATTGAAATATGTAAAGGTATAAACAGAAATGATAAAAAAAGACATACAGTCACATCAACTGCCACAGAGTAAACAAAACATACGCAGAGAGAGCAATTCACTGCTGTGCTTTCATCAGTTAATGCAGAAAAGGGCATGAGCAATTTCAAAGGTAAATAGGTGATTAGGTCAGGAAAATGTGTTAAAAAGTTGAGGGAAAACATAAGTGAGGGAGAAATTGATGTAGACTGCTTTTTCATTGTCTGTCAATAGATGGCAGTGCCAGCACTGTAGCCTCACTCTTTGGCTATAAAATAGAATTCTTTGCTCTATACATTAATTTGTAGTCACTTCACTGCAGAAAAAATGGGCAAAATCTAGTTTAACATGTCTACAATCAGAACATCATTGCCAACCACCATGGTCGGTATGTCTGTTGTACACAATATCTTCATACCTCACTATATTTCTTCTGGTTTGTTAATAGAGCTGCATATATACATATATCTAGATATATTTCTGTAAAATTTGTGAGGCATGTTTGCTCTCTGGAAATTTATGTACAAAGGATAGCATTGCAGAAATAAAAGTGAATTTTCTTTATCCAGAAAAAGGTTTCCTTCATCTTGTCTGAGTCTAACCAAGAGAAAACAATCCGTACCTGCATTCATTGTCACTGCTGACATGTTTAGAGGGAATATTAGAGCGGTTGGTTAACTATAACAGTTCTCTTTTAGATGTCAGGTCCAAAGCGAACTACTGAGTATAGGATCACAAGAGCTTTAACTCTGTGGTTGTTGTGGTCGCAGAGGTTGCTTGTGACACTCAATTGCAAAAAAATGGCACATGTAACATTACGTGTCGGCAGCGTGGGTTGAAGTTCTGCGCGGAACAGGGTTTAACAAAACACTACAAGTTTCAACCACACCTTTCGAATTTGATCTCAGTCATTTTGCCCTACAGCTAAATGTAATCACACCCAGACAACCTGTGCTATTCTGTTTTCCAGGGTTGCATTGGCAATGATATAAATAATGACAGATAATAATCATTCATTAAAATAAATATATCAATAAATAAAATGACTTTTGAAGCTCTTTGTGTTATAAGGAAACGTTAATGAAACATTTTACTAAACTATTAACAGTTGTTCCAAAAGAAACAGCTTGTGAAATTCCTTCTACAATGTTTTGTGTGAGTATTAACACTGAACATATAAAAGACCGATTGAGAAGAACGGATAACATTCAGTTTTCTGCAATGTGAAAAAACTCCTTGTCTTGACTGTACAAAATCTGACACTATTGTATCACAATGGATGATAATATAAGAAACTCATGGTATCATGATAAAGACCTAAGTGATATCAGGTGGGTGAACAGTGGCAAGGAGGTAATATTAATCATTAGTAAGCCTGCACATTAACCCTTGTCATCAAAGTGGTCCATTCTCTCCTATCCTTGACTGACAGGATACTGCTTATGGCCAATTACATGTCGTTTCAGAGTAGTCTAAATCTACGTAACAACAAGTATAGCACAACTGTGGCTCTAATTCCTACATGTGCCAGAGGTCAGTGCATCAAGTAGGCATAGTATCAGTGACATAGCTAATGCCACTCCTACAAACCAGTGTATATCCTTGTCTCAAGGTAGTGTACAGGCATATGCCCTCTGCTCCAATATCTGGAATTTCAGACCAGGGGAGCCACTCACACACATGCCAAGAGACTTCTGAGCTTATATGGCTATATATCGTCTTATTAAAGCATACAAAAATACAGCCATTTCTACCTGTGGAAGTTGACACCTTAATCCTTAATTATATTTTTAGTTTCTTAAAACACTTTTGTGGCCTTATTTGGTGGCAATGTTAACTTCGGCCACAAATATTTTTGTTCGTTTTAATTTTCATGATTAAAGCTCGCTGTTTTGCGAGTAGTCCACATCATTAGAGCAATGGTCAATACGACTCATCCTTCCCCTTTTTGTGTTTTTCTTTTTCTTTTCAAAACTACTGGCTTTCAAAGGCATGGCTAATCAGCCAATAAGAGGTAAGCCTGTTCTTGGAAAGACAATGTCAACGAACAGTGTCTATGTGCTTTAGTTGTCCTTGCAGTAAGTACTTTCTTTTCACTTCATTTGCAGTCCCCCATACCTCGGGCTTTCAGGGCGTGTCTGCATGCTTGTAGTAGCCTTTCTGGAGGGCTGCAGAGGCGATGCTCTCTGCTGAGCGTCGCTGGTCCATACTGAGCAAGGCGTCTAACAGATTGTTGATGTCGGCTTTTAGCCCCTCCCTCTGCATCCAGTTCTTCAGCAGTTCATACACCTTGTCACCAGGGGGGGAACTCTCTGCAATTCGAATGTGGTTGTCACTGACTCCGATCCTTCTGAAAAACTTGTTGTGGATCCGTACGTCCAGGTACTCGTCGAATAAATCGAAGCTCTTTCTCAGGGATTTTTCTGACCCTTGAAGAAAACATAGATAAATACAGTCAGATATTTTAGATTATGAAAGACACAGGCTGGACAACAATTTTTCTGTTTGTGCCTCGCAACTCTGGATGTCCAGGTTGGTGTTTGTCATTATGTCCTTTTGTATCCAGTGAAACTACAATAAGTCATTAATACAACTTGTAAATTGCAGCTTAAGTACTTAAAAATAACTCACAAAGCAATTAAGACATACAATCCAGACAAAACACAATTACAAAATAGAATAAATGAGTATATTACAGCACCACGCACCAAATGTTCTTATGGATAAACAAAACATTTTAAGGGTAGGTTTAAAAAAAAATCTACTAAGCCATATCAGTGCACAAAAAAAAAAAATCAACATAAACCCTGAAGGATTTGAGATGGCCTGACTGTCTCATGAGTTCAATTTCTCATTCAGATAATATGGAGAAAAATCTTGTGGAGATGCGTTTGTTTCACTTCACTGTGGACTGACATGACCTACAGCAGGCCATGCATGCAATGTTCTGCATCTCTTTTTCAATGTAGTGTGAGCTGCACATGAAGAATAGCTTCATGACATGTAGAATGAGTACATGAGTTGTGTGCGAGAGTCTTACCAAGCAGTGGCACTAATTGGTGCTGCAGAGGATCATCCTGTAACACAAAAACAATCACAAAAGCAATGTTAAAACCTCAGGGAAGGTGACGCAGGTGATTAGGTAAATTGAGAATGAAATCAAGAGTAAAATGCAGAAATATTAAAACTCCCAAACTGTCCAAACACAGCTGTTTGGACTCACTATATCTCTTTTTTCTGACTCTTTCAGGTGGGTTTTATGACTGACAGCCTTGTTTTTTCCCTACACTCACCATGCCTGTGGGCTGCAGTCTCTCAGCAGTGGGGCTCTGGTGTGGTGAGCTGCCAGAGGACGCCGCTGTGGGCAGGGCTGACAGGCTGGTTTGGGAGGAACTGGTCGTGTTGGGCAAACTATCCCCAAGTCCTCGGTCCTCATCCTCCTGGGGAGAGGAGGCCTTGCTTATCCCATGCTGGGTCTCCTGCAGCAGTGGACGTGACTCTGGGCGGGACTCCTCCCCCTCTAGACCTGCATTCTGATTATTCTGTCTTTCCTCTGGTGTTGGTCCACTCTCATCCTATTGAGCAGATGGAGAACAGTGACTTCCTGTACCATGTGGATCATATGTCACTTTTGACTTCATACATTATACAAGGCAAGGGCAATAACGACTGGAGTGTTCTACAAGTATAAAAAAAAACAACGTACTGAACTAAAAAGAAAAGCTATAACTCACAATGGGAATCTTCACGATTTCACTGGAATCACAATGGCTCTTTGAACCTGTGCAACAGTAAATAAATAGGATTAGAAAAACTTTTGTCGATGATCATACACACCAAAATACACTGCAAAGGTACATGGGGTGAACTCACATGGTCTGTGACACGAGTTCCGCTTGAATGCAAACCACCACACAATGAATAATGATCCAATGATGAGCAAGATGAGCAGTATACTCAATACAGGAATAACTGAAAGGCAGGGACAAAAATGAACACAAATAAATCAAATCGAAGAAATAAAGTCAGAAATAAAATCTTGTAAAAAAAAACAAAAAACATGACAAATGGACAGGTCAAATTAAATGGATGCCAAATTTACCTATGGCCTTTGGCGAAGATGAGGTTGGCGTAGTGAGGACTGGGGAGGATTGGGTGGGCGACAGGTCCCGTTTCCTGCACACTGTGTTGGAAAAGGGGGTGCACTTCTTCACCTCTTCCTCCCCTGCTTTACACCTGAGATGTGAACAACAAAAGGCACATTTAAACAGGCAAAGACTTTCCTGTTCTTGTTCCTTGACTATACTCAAAATTACACAAAAACAAAACAAATGATTTACAGCTGGAATGCCAGGTGAATGCAATTAACTGCAATAAACTACATGATAGAAAAGAAAAGCAGCAGTACTCCGGGTCCTGATGATCCGAAGGACGACTTGAATAAATTGTCATAGCTGCAAATAATTTGCACAGTAAATGACTCACTTGGCACAACGTTTGCAGACCTCGCAGGCCTGATCTGGCACACAGAACGTGCCCGGTCTGCACTGGCACTTGGTGTCTGTAGTACTGGTGCAGGACACAGTTTCAATCTCATCTGCGGACAGTGAGGAAGTAAGATGTTAGTTAAAACAAGGGAATCATCTAATATGACTTGACTGGACTTATTTTTAACGTCCTTGAAGTCTCCAACAGTAGAATCAAATCACAAAGAAAGGCAGCACATCATATCATGATATTACAATATCCAAAATCCCAGACAATATACGATCTCATATTGTCGCATATCAATATAATATCAACATACTGCCCAGCTGTAGAATTAGGTATTGGTGTTCAAGGGCCACAGCAGGCCAAACTCTGGCTTTAAAGAAAGGTTGCCAAGTTGGTGTACAAAACATGGAAATCTTGCTCATGACTAAGGAAAGGACTTTCATTATATTGACATGTTGATTAGCAGAAGTTGGTAGTAGCATATGCCATTCTCCTTTCTTGGTGTAGTTAATTAACATAATTAAGCTTACTGTTTACTGGTCGGTCTGAACTTCTGAGTGGTCGAGAATATTTATATTTAAGACATTCTTCTTTTGTCTATTGTTGTACAGCCTACTTTAGAAATATACTTTCTTTGTTAACAATGAATATGTATTTGAATGGGGTGTTGATGAGGTTAATATCCTATTACATGTTATGATATTTAAGACTGATTTAAAAGTGTACAGGTAGTATTTGTATATTTGGAACTGGCGCTGATCCAGCTCCCGAGAAATCATATTAAAATGAAGCTCTGGCAATGAAGCTCTCCTAATATTGGTTGTTAAATGACATGTGCTTTGGTATAATAACATCATTTTCTGGTAGGAGCAAAAAATTATACTTTAAGCTGAGTGAGGCAAATTGCCCGCTGTGACAACCTAAGACATCTCTGACAGTGTTGAGAGATGAGGAGAGGCAAAACAGCGGGGTCAAGCCAGTCACAGACAATACTGTAATACTGAAAGTGACGCGTTTTTGCCCCGAGACTGTAGGTGTAAAAGGTGTCAGTCACTTTGTGGAGACTTACAAAAAAATACAGTTAAATAATGTTAATGTTCATGACTTGAAAGGTTATACTTTGCGTGGTTAATTTGATTATGAATCGATTGTGTTACATGTAAATGAGATCAGAGTGGGTCTTTATTATGGACTGACGGGTTAATTCGACTTACGAACCGATTGTGCTGCATCTGTGTGAGATTCATAGAAATTGAATGATTGAATGATTAAATTCTGTTTTCATGCTGAGATTCAAGCTGGTCTTTGTCTTGGTGTTTGTTCTCCACGTTGTATTCTCAAATAAAAGCCCGAGGCCAACAGCTCAGCTGATAAACACAGTGTATTACAATGCAGCCAGTGCGTGTTTGAGTTTCTTTATTGTACTTGATGAATTTGCTCAGCTCCCTTTGCACCTGCACTGATGTTGTTTGAAGGTGTGCATGCGAATGTGTTTGGGTTGTTTTGGAGCATGAACTGGTGGGTGTAGCAGAGGCACTGTATGGAAATAACACTGCAAAGGCTGCACACGTAACGGTGCACCCTCAGAAAAAATGAGAATATTGAGTATAAACCCGATAAAAAAAGACTGTCCACGTCCAACATTATGCTATACTTTCCATTTTATTTTTTTTTAATCCTTTAATGATGGAGTCTCACAAAAAAGGGATGGTGTACATTGCAGTGTCTCAGCTTTTGGCCCTGAGCCAATGTTTGCTACGTGATCAAAACAAAAATGAGAACACCTCACATTGGCTGAATGGATGGCGAGGAACCGCACTGTCCAGAAAAGGTCAAACTGGGTTTGACTTTATGTCTGTCTGGAAATCTGCTGAGATGATACACATCAGCCCTCACTGAAAATGAATTGCAATAAACATGCATGGTCAGACACAATGAATCAGTGCAGCCGGCCAAGCGACTGTGAGGGCAATTTACGGTTTTGTCTCAAAGTGTTGCTGTAGGTGTCTGAGGCGCTGCTGTAGCTCACATGCACCTCTCCAGAAATGTAACAGCATATAGTACAAATGTAGCAAAGAGGAGGTGTTTGAAATTTGATCAAAATATGAGAGAATCTGAAGAGATGAAATCCCAGGAAATAGCAAATACGCCCTACAGGCCTCAGGCTATTTGAACATTTTATTTTTTATATCCTTGTGTCACTTTTTATAGTTTTAAAGAGGGCTGCTGATCGATCACAAATTTTTATCTACTTAATTACATGACATGCTGATCTATTAGTCAAATTAATTGCAAATAATCACATATGTCAACATTTGCTTGGAAATGAAGAAATGAAGACCTAATCTTGTTTTGTTTTCAATGTTTGGGCCAAACCATTTGCATGATATATCATTCTGATTTGTTTTGGTCATTTTCTGAGTTAATTATGAGGCCATTAAGAAAACCATTAAGAAAAAATACCTACAAACTTTGTAAGGGAGGAGACATGGTGCATTGAAGTTTGTTAGGAGATTTCTTCTTAAATGGCAAAGTCCACACTATTTTGTCAAACTGACAGAATTACATTGGTGCAAATACATTTTGAATTCTGAACATTTTGATTATTATCATTTAGGTATTTACAGAGCGGTCCATAACGTATCAGTATGTTTTCATCAAAATTTTCAAAATCTGTTAACAAAAAAAACATCAAAATTTTGTTAGATTTCCTAAAATGACTCATTTCTGCAAGCAGTCAAGCCCATCAATAGCAAGAAAAGTTTTAAGAACATTATATTTGTAAAAAGGAGCAAAAGAAGCAGAGACTCAAGCAAAGCAGCTGTTTTACTAAATAAAACTGACAATGTTGAGCTGAAAACATACTGTACTAAAGAAATCAACAGCGTCATAAACTCTATTTTTGTTGCATTTCTTTGTATGTCAGAACAAGAAGTTTGTTTTTTTGTGTTGTGAGCTTGACCTCTTAATGCTTTTCCGGCCGTTGAGCTGTTTTACACATTGTTAATAATGCCGTGCAATAAACTTTGCTTCCGGCATGCTGTGTTAAAGGAAACAAACAAATATGAGTCAAACGCTGTCTGGAACAAAATCAGTGCTAGTGAAGCAGCATAGTGGCAAAGCATCACTTTCACTTATGTTACATAGTCATGCTCTGTTCCAATTGGATCGAGTTTAACACACGCAGGGAAGAAAAACAAGGATTTAAATAGCATCAGGACAAGCGACCATCATTAAAAATAAAAATAACTGTTCAGAGGTAACATGCTGGGAACGAGTCAATACTGAGTTATCAGTTTGACAGCTGGTGCTTGAGGAAAATAATAAACAATCTTCTATTTATGTAAATTGTGACATGTTTGGTATGTGTGCCTTTGACAGCTTTCAATGTACAGCATTACTCAATAATGACAACTTGAGATGCACAAAAAATGGCTTTAAAGCATGACTCCCTGTGAATGTCTCTCACCATGAATGATTTATTCTGTCAACAGCAAGCTTGTCAATATGTCTATCCTCAGTGAAGGCCTTTAAAACTTTAATTCACGGTTCCTCACAGTTAATACGTTTAAACTGGAGTAAAACAAGTGAAGCCCTCTCTTTAAAGCTCAATGAAACAGCACAAAACATATCCTATGTAACCGTAGTCTCTTTTCTGGAGCCCCAAGCCTTTCATTGGGCACAAAGACGCCCAGTGTGGGAGACAATGAGACATAGCCACACCCAGCTCAGACAGGTAAGACAGACACACAAGCAAAACCTCCAGAGACACGCAACACACTCACATTCAGCGGATGAAACAAAACAACAAAGGCACACCCTGCTTCTCCATGTAACATCGTAAGATCAGATTTTCACGGGCAGAGCTGATAGGCAGGGATCGCAGACAAAAAAGATATTGACTTTCCTGAACAATATCTGCAGAAAACTGAATGGGAAGTGTCTAAACTGATGTGAATTTGTAAAGGTGAGGGACTAAATTAAAGCTGACAAGGGAAAAATCTTGTGATCATTCCCTACTTTTTCTATTTTTTTTTCCTTCCCACAGACGGTCCTAAGGTTTTGAAAGAATAAAAGCAGCAAAGAGAGAGGGGATCTCATTACCTGTGCGGCAGTGGGTACAGGGCAGGCAGCGGTTCATCCCATTGGAGTGCTCTGTGTAGGTCTGGCCGTGCTCACAGGGCAGGCAGGTCCCTTGCTCTTGGTCTTTCTCACAGGCTTTCTGCACAAAGGTGCCTGACAAGAAAAATGTAAACAATCAAACAGGTCAAATGCTAACTTCAGCGTCAACTGTGCATGTTAAGTTTTGTGCATGACCCATTACTAAGCACAGGATCTTGTGTACTAAATTACGAAGCGGTTTGACCTCCTCTGTTGGTTGTATTTCATGCTTATCATTTTCAGTTCATGCATGCCAGGAATTAGAGCTCTCAGTACTCATGTGTTTTCAGGACTCATCTGATTCAACAGAAAAAAAAGAAGTGTGGAGAATGAATGGAGGGTAAAGAATTGCTTAGTTAAACACACTAAATATTCAGCCAGCAGATAAAATAGTTGTTTGGGGGTTTGTTTTATCACAAGTTGAGTGTGGGTAGAAGTGACATTCAGTATCCATGCAGGCTGAAAAGTGTTAGAATAATTTCCACAAGGCTGATGAAGATATTTAAGGGAAAAAAATATTTTATTTTATTTTATACACCACTAAGTACCTAAAGGGGCTTTTGGTTAGGTGCTAACAATAAATATGGTTGCCAACAAATGAGTGCAACAAAGCAGAGAAAACAGAGGAAAGGAGGAAAGCATTAAACCCTATGAAAACACAGAGTTTGCTGCAGCCCAGCTGTCACTAGGTATGATACTGATGCTCTGTTCAATCTGTGTCTAAAGAATTCTTGTCTACATTGGCGTCCACTTTGTAACATGTTGCCGATACGTGTTGCTTTGTGCAGGCCCATGCTATTGTTGGCTAACCTGCTATCTTGCACTGCAGCTGCAGGTGTTCGATAAAGGAGAGCAAGTTGATGTACAAGCACTTTTAATAAGGAGTGACAGGTCCGGAGTCATGTGTGCCATCAGTGCATTTGTTGTTTAGCCTTAAGCCTTTTTCAGGCAAACAGAACCCTCCCCCTAACACAACATGTGTTGCGTTTAAATGCGGCAACTGCAAGTGCATTAATCAAACCACACATTAAATAATACAGAAGTAAATGACCGACCTAATTACCTAGAATGAACCAAAGAATCAACAGTTACCAAGAAACAAAACATGAGCTGATGAGAAATGAGAAAAAAATGTATTTTCTATAATTCAAGAATGGCTCATAAAATAATTAAACAGTATAAACAGCTAGAGACTAGAGACGGCATAGAGCAACTGCATTTCTGAGGCGCTGATGCTGGTGTTGATAAAAAATCAACAGCAGATTTAATTTCTAATCTGTTCATTTATGAAGCTTTGGTACATTAAATTAGCATAATACGGCCTAAAATTTATGTCAGTTTTCACTTCAATTTCTTCATCGCTCTGATTTTCTGCACTGGAGCAATTAGTCCTGTTTTCCTGGATATTGGCTTCTTCCAAGCCAGGCAGAGGATGTTTGAGAAACTTCAGGGTCTGAGCTAATGGGTTTCTCAGACTGCTTTTTTTTTTTTTTTTTTTTTGGACATTGTTGTCATTAATATCATCTACATGCATAAACACAGCCTAATGGTTTAGCCTGTATTAATGCAGAGATAAATAAGACAAATAAGATAATTTATCCTAGTTTATGACACACATTTCAATCGTTGATTCCGATGGAAAATGTCCAAAACATTGGTTCCAGGTTGTCCTCTAGCTCTAGTCATAATTGATATTAAAGATGTATTTCTGGGTTGCAAGACACGGGACACAGAAATACTTCTTGGGCAGGGGGAGGTTCAGGAAATAGTCCTGGGTTGGACCTGTCGTGGATCTGCTTTGCTGGTTGTGATTCTCCTTACCAGCCTCGCAATTGCGGCAGCAGAGTCCCTGGTGCAAGTACTGCTGGTTCTCCACGCAGGTCCTGTGCCGCCGGAGCGTCTGGTTCCTGTAGTCGTCGCCGGACCACTGAGAC
>OMLF01012975.1:38817-50843 GCA_900302615.1 Holocentrus rufus | reverse complement strand
TTTTTTTTTTTTTTTTTTTTAACTCTTAGAACAACTAATAAACCAGCACCTTGAGAGCGAAGAGCACGGGAAGGACTGTAGGGAGAAATTAAATCTGTTCAATAAACCGACGCGATACAAATCCTTGGTTTGGAGCACAGAATTCCAATTATGTGTAAAACACCTGAATGCGCAAAAAGTCATGTTTACTGTATGTCTGCCAGTTAAAACAAAGGATCATCGGAAAGGTACCTGAAGGCACCAGTACAGTGACGTCAGGAGAGTGGGCGGTCCGTTATGGTGTACCTGAAGGAGAAGTGATGTGTCCAGCAACCTAAAGTATTGTATGGTGAGACTCATTTTTGCTTTTGTATGTCAGGAAATTTCTATGGAGAAGATGTTTCTGTTTTCATTGTTCTGAGCTTGTGTCGTGCTGAAGTCTGAAATCAGAGATTAGATGCGTTTGGAGCACGAGATAAAGTTGGGCTGGTTGGGTAAGCTAACGTCAGGACGCAGACGACTGTTTGCATATTAAGCTATCTTTCGTTAGCTAGTGTACATCAGTATCAGTTGATTACAGGTATTAAACAGTCATAACACTACAGTAGTGTCCTGTAGCCCTAAATTCTGCCATCGAGTCGGCATGTTAGCTAACATCAACCCGGGTTAGCTAGCTCGAGCAATTGCAGTGCTCCTATCATGACTTGTCGGAGCTTCCGGGGATTAGCCAGTTTGGCAGCAAATCTGTCCATTCTCGCGGATTTTGTTGTGTACACTGAGAAATGAAATCCTAATACCAGCCATGATATCAGTTTTCCTGCAGCTCTTCATTTTTGTCTATGTTGGTTGGCGCTGTGGCTTTCTTAATAACTTAGTTTCTCACTACTGTCAGGTAATGCAGCATGTTGATTCAGTCAGCCCAGTATGCCCAGCTCACGTTGATTCAGTCAGCCCAGTATGCCCAGCTCAGTGTGTCAGCCAGTTGTAAATACCTTCAAAGTTTAACTTCACATCCTTGTAGTCTCATCAGTATGTGTTGTTGTCTTTTTCAGGCTCTGGGCTGTAGATTGAACACAGTATTGTAAAGGTGCTTATGGTCTGATTGAACATCTACAGGTCATCCATATGTAAATCTCTCCATTCCATAGGGCATAGCTAATCATTTAATAAGAATAATGTTTTTTTTTTTTTATCTTGAAGTTGTCTTCTTGTATTAGTCTTATTGGTGTATTCAGTTCCCACATATGCTGATTCCTTTTATGTTTTATATAAAGTTGGATTACCCCATAAAGACTGTTAGAATTAGTTTTCAGGCAGATGTAAATATACTTAGAAGTAACTGGAAAATGAATATACTTCAAATTTTTTCCCAGGGGAGCATTTCAGTAGACCACCCTAGTTTTAGCAGGTTTTCTTTGTCCTCACAGTGGTCTCTCCTTTCTAACCTTTTACCTGTTTGCATCCCTGTAAATTATTTCGAGCAGCAACATTTAAGCAGCAAAACTAAAAACTGTAGTTATAAACTTGACAGGACAGAGGAAACTCTCCAGGGGAAATTAAACTTTTAGCTTCTCAAATAATTTTAGGAGGACGGCTGCTTTACTCCAAATAGTCTCGCTGGTGTGTGTGTGAGACCTTTTTTGGATGGGTAGAAATAATCATTGAATTTACACCGCTGAGGCATCGTGTGTAAGTGCGCACAGCGTCTCTCTTAATGTGGATATCATTTCTGCTGCAGGGGGATCGCTGCAAGACAATATTTTATAAACTCAAATAGCACACCTGTCAACACTCCCGTTTTCCCAGGTTCCTCCCATATTTCAAGGCCATGTCCCAGCAAAAAATGGAGATCATGTGTTTGGTTGCGTGTCGATCTCTGTGTGCCTGTCCGAGGCTAATCCTGCAAACTACAGGGTCTATCTGCCTACAATTTTTTGTGCACAGTTATGACTGTGTGATGCAGAGTGTTTTTTGGTTGCAGTGATTCAAAAACTTTGAAAAACGTTTGTTCTCACTACTTCAGCTCCCTCGCTCCACTCATTGTCATGGCTATTTTTGTTAGCATTTTGTGGCTTGTTGCATTTTTGGGGCAAGTTTATAAAACACGCTGCTGATGAACAAAGTCAGCCGCACAGAGCAGACAGACAAGAGAACAACACTGTTGAAAGTGTCAGAGGCTGATGTAATCTGTCAACAAGCGGGGGTTAAAATAGGTTCAACAGCCTGATGCTTCATCACTGTAAGAAATGAAGTGTAAAACAGCCGTCACTGTTTCATGTCAGCAGACTAATTTGCCTAATCTTCTCTGGTCTTTGGACGAGGGACAAGATCAAAGCCATTATAGAAAACCCCTCTCACCCTCTACAACCAGTTGTGGCACAAAGAAAAAACAACTATCTACTTTATATAGACACTGTGTCCCCACACACACCAGGAGGAGATCTGCACTCTACTGAGTGCACTTTTTGTCTTTTTTTTTTAATACACACTTTAACCTCTTACTTTAACCTCTTTGCTTGCTTTCTTTATTGCTCCCAAGGTCTGTGTAAAGAGGATTGTGACATTTCTGTGTAAAATGCACTGAAAAGTTGTTCTGATTTAACTTAGATGACTGGATGGGGATTTCTGTGGTCACAGCTACTAGATGTTTTTTGTCACTCTGAGACATGAACAGCTAATCATAGGGAGTGTGACCCCTGGCTTACCCTTGTGCAGTCAGTGTTGTGTTGTCGGTAATGTTATTACTTTGACTTTCCTTTAACAAATCCACACTCCTGAAAAATTATTTCCATGGAAAAACATTAACTAGCACAAGGTCAGCTGCCTTTCACGACTTGGAACATGCACTAAGATTTCTCTTTTGCCAACATGGGAAGGACCACAAGCTTGTCTTTTTCCTTTCATGCGCACTGAGAGATTACCAGAACAGAGGAGTGAATTTGTGTAAAAGAGGCTCTTTGCAGAATATTGATTAAACAGCGGAATTAAGTTGGATTTATGGCAGGATTTAACTCTACATCCATCCTTTGTACTGGCACACTCACTGCCCCTTTAGACCTGGGAAGTGGCTTTGGCTGCTGGCAAACACACATCCCTGAGACAGAGGAGGAGATCAATTCAAAACCAACAAGTGACCAGTGGGTAACGTCTGTTATCGGTGGCAGAAATGAAAGAAAATCTAGAAACTAAATGAATTCTGTCACAAACACTGACACACAAACCCTGTTGGTTCACCAAGAAGCTTGTATTCTCCTGTTGATCTAGCAGTACACCTCCTATCTGTCGAACTATTAACTGTGACAGATGGATTCCTGATAAGAAAAGGGGTGAGGAATAAAATATAGCACATTGTCAGCTTGGCAGGGCGAGAACAGTGACACATATTCTCATTATGGGACATATTGCTTGCAGTTGAACAAAATGCGTGGCACAAGGAATGAAATTGATGGCTCATTGTTAATCATTTCCTCAGGTGGTTCCAAAGCAAAGATCATTAATTGATGAGGGAGGAGATGTAGAGCCCCGCAATGCTGCCCTGCAGTTTTTCTAAAATTCTTTTCACACAGGGCTAGTATTATTTGGGGACCTCATGCAATTAATGAATTACACCTCCAACCCCAACCTCTGCGTTTCTTAAAATACGTAAAAATTGCAGAACTTGTCAGTGCCCCAGATTAATTAAATTACATTCAAGATGTTTATTTGTGAAGCACCTCTATGAGCTGTAGGTGAAACTCACTCACTCATTCATAGGATCATGGTTAGCTCCATCCATAGGTGCGCTCCATTTGGATGTGCTGGCTCCCTACAGCAAGGTGGAACAAAGTGTGGGCAGAGCTGCAGGTTATTACATGAACTTTGTAGCTGTAGCTGTGAAAACAAAAATGAACCGTTATTGGCTTTTCATCAAAATCAAACTTAAGAAGTCAACTTTGGGCTTCTGCAAGCATTGTGATCGTAATCCAGTGACAATTTCATCATGATTCACCTGTAATATGCTGTCGAATCAAGTCAGCAAAACTAGTTTTTAATTTTCATTATTTATTAAAACCAGTTTGTTTTCTTTACTAGGGCTGCCCTAGTAAAGAAAAAGATTTCCTTGTCGACTAGTACCCATTAGTTCAAGTCATTAGTCAACTAGTCGTCACACATTTAACATTGATTTAATTATTTCAATATATATGTTTTGGGGATGGTTTGAGTTTCAGGGTTGAGAGGGAATGTTATAAGTAACCTGACATTGTTAACACAGTGCAGAATAATACAAAACCATAGTAATGAACCTTTTAAATATAAATTTTACAAGCACAGGCAGGACGAGTGTTGAGTCGTTCGTGAATGATTCGTTCAAAAGAACGAATCATTTGGGTGAATGAATTGAACTGAATCACTTCCGGAAACGATCTGTTCATTTTTCAATCAGTTCAGTTGAGCTACTTTGTGGGCAAACATGCAGCGATACACGCACTCGCTGAGTGAGTGAGTGAGCCGAGCGTTAGGTTGTGTTTCAGTTCATATTCACTGATTCATTCACTGATCATAACGTTACACAGTGAACGTGAGCCCTGAGTAGCAGAGTCGCTTAATCCCACCCTCTCCCTAACCTCACTTCCCCTCAAGTCTTGGAGTAGGAAGTAGCACCAAATACTTTATTTAATAATTAGGTGTTGAGAAAATATATGTATAAGGTAGGATTTTGTTATAGCAGCTTTCAGTATCTTTATCCAACTAAGTTCTCAGCTCACTGGCTTATCCTTCCCGAACGACTGTTTTCATCAAGCTGAACTGTGAACTGAATGTTCAGTCGTGTTTCAGCACATATCCAGTGATTTGTTCACTGTGTACATTCAGTGAACATGCCGTTCAGTCAACGTCGCCTGCTGCCTACTTTGAGACTTCTAGTGAAGGGAGGGAGCGGGGCGGGCTTGAGTGATTCAGCGACTCGGGGCTCACGTTCACTGTGTAACGTTATGTTCAGTGTACGAATCTGAAACATGACCAAACATTCAGTTCACAGGTTATTCGCTCAGTGAGTGAGTGTATTGCTGCATGTTTGCTCGCACTGAGCTGACGGAGAAATGAACAGATAGTTCAGTGATTGAGCCCAAAAGATCCGCTTACTGAACGTGCACCGAATTTCAGTTCAGTGAGTAACTAGTGAGTAACTTCAGTGAGCACCAAACGATTCGGTGAACGGATCTTTTTAATGAGGTGATTCTAATAATTCAGTGCACTAGAAAGAACTGCTTTACCCGTCACTAGGCAGGACGCAAGCCACCCGTTAACGACACCGGCAAAAGTGGTCATGATTCTGAAGTGGACGCGCAAATAGAGAGAAATGTACCTGTACCTGTAGGACATGACGGTTGGTCTTTGTGATGTTTGTCCCGCCGCTCCTGCACTGTGATTGGACGGCTGGGTAAAAAGTGACATTGACGAGTGCAGCGTTTTACCCAAAGTTGAACATTTTTCAACTTACAGCACTGAGCGCAGAAAAAACGCTCAACGCTGTGCTACCGACATTTATGGCAGAGCGTAAATACACAGCGGTCCCATTGTAAAATACACTAGCCGCAGGAAAAACGCCTTCGTGGACACAGCCCCTTAGATAAGCCTAATAGCACATCGCAATATGTTTATGTAGGCTAAAGTGGCCATGCTAGGTGGCTAACATTAGGCTGGTTTCATGTTTCAGATGATCCGTCATGTTTGAGGATGAGGAATGAATGGTGAATCTTTGCCTGCAGAGTTTACATGTCACCCTCTTGGGGTTCAAAATGATCCCACACCTTGGATTTCCATTGTGTAAATGTGAATGTAAGCCAGCATAAAGCTGCCCCAGTGACTGAGTGTCACTGGCTTAAAGGTGCAGCTCTGGAATGGGGTTTGATTTTTTTTTTTTTTCACGACTAACTGAGCAACGAAAACTTGGTCGACTAAGACTCTTTTCATCGACTAACGTGGTTAACTATTTAGGGGCAGCCCTATCCTTTATCAGTCTACCTGAAAATTTCAATTTCAATCTCAAAAAGTTCAGAATAGATTTACATGAGACTTACATAAGACAGATTACACTTTAATAATTTCAAAGGCCTCATTAAAAGACTTCAAATGCTTTTAATTGTCATAGTTTTCATGATAAATAAAATGAGTAGAGGTGACAAT
Source organism: Holocentrus rufus (assembly GCA_900302615.1). Lineage (NCBI taxonomy): Eukaryota > Metazoa > Chordata > Actinopteri > Holocentriformes > Holocentridae > Holocentrus > Holocentrus rufus. Next base: position 44,699 of record OMLF01012975.1, on the reverse strand, counting down.
AAAATATAACTCAGCCGTGGACAGTGTTTTGTTGTAGCTACTGAGATCATTTCCAGCTGTCACTGTGATTAATCCTACTCTTGATTATAGTGGAGTTTCAACACCATCAACAGCACTTCTGCCTCTCATGCCCATCATGACATCAGTTAACCAAACACAGCAGAGAAGTAAATAAGGTAAATACCAGATCTGCCTCCTTGGCAGAGCTCTGCTCTACTGAGCGCATTTTCTAGTTTGAAGGTCTGTATCCATGTTCTCTTTTCCTCCTGATGGTCAATAAAACATTTTCATCCAAGGTGCTGGGCTACCTCCATAACAACTTCTTTTCAAAAAGCCTGTGACCATGTCCAAACATAGAAGCTTACAGTTCAAGCTGTGCCTGCCAACAAATAGATAACTACTTACAACTACTTACCTGTTACATTTGTAGACTATTGAACATGTGCAGTAAAGAGCGGTGCTGTGCATCTGTGACACCCTGTGTCCTTGCATTATTCATCAATTTCTAATTTAGTGAAGGAAAACTTGAAGATTGCACCAGGCGTGTACACAGAGCCTTCCTGTTTTCATATCAGGAAGGGCATGGGGAGCAATGTTCGGATGAGGAGGAAGAGAACGAAATTGCTTGCTTCAAACAGATTCCATCTAAAATTTCATGTTGATATACAGGTTTGATTTTTGTGAGATTAGTATTACCAGGGGGCTTCTGTGTTCACCAATATACAGGAGATAATTTGTGGGGGAAATTTTAGTTTACGAATCACAGACATGGCAGATCCACACAGTATTGAAATCTCCACCAATCTTTGCAATTATTTCAAATCACCTCACGTTCCCAGGTAATGCTGCTCACATGTGAATAGGGCTTTAGGGGCAGTGGAGCGCCTGCTAGATTTTTTTGACAGGCAGCTATTTCACAGGCTGTGCTTTACCAGACAATAGGGATGAGCTGAGTGCTCGGATGAAACGAGTATCCGGTACGGATAATAGATTTTTTGCGATCGAGAGAGAGAGAGAGAGAGAGCCGGTGTGCATCCAAGTAAAGGGACATAGTATATGACTTGATACAACACCAGACAATAATCAAAGAGCAAAGCAGAAGTACGTCCTACGTCGGGGACCCATCATCAACCTCGAACTACCAAACTTAAAGAAGTTGCCAACAAATCAGTGTAAATGCAGGTGAAACTGGACTGCTTAAAGCATACAAAGCGTTACTAACAAAGCTACTGCATCAGAAAGAGAGACAAAATAACTAATTGCATGGCAGCAACCCGCGACCCAGTGACACACTGCACTCTGATAAGTCCCGCCACTCAACCAAGTGTTGTTCATGACAGCCGTCCCCCAGAGAGAAGGGCAACCATGGGCAGGACCTGGTCTCTAAACTGGAGAACTTTGTATTACAGTGCGATCAAGAAGGATAAACAAAATCTGAGGGAGAAAGTGGTGAGACATGTTGATGTCAGTGATTATGATGGAAGATGGATTGGATGACCATTCTCAGATGTTGCAAATGGTTTGTTTGTGTTTTTTTTTTAATCATCAAACAAACTATGAGACCTCATTTGACCTCTGAACATGAGGGAAATATAAGTTTTAGTTCCTATAGGAGGAATCTCTCCCTCTACCAGTCAAGTAGCTTCAACCATGACCTTTCCAAACACTGTTTTCTCTTGCTTTCATTGCTTCTCTGTGTTTTTCTGTCTGTTTTTCTCTCCCCTACCTCTTGCACAGCTTAAGATATAGCTGTTGGGCTCAAAGTTGAACTCCATTCTGGAGCAGACTACAGTAAAGTTCCTACACAAATCCCCCGTTAGAAACACAAGTCTTAGTGATGGACGGCACCTCTTCACACATCAGCTTCTTTGTTCTGTATACTGCTTTTTCATTTCCAAAACTGCTGTTGCACAGCTGCGTCAGTGTGAACACAACCTGCCGAACTAACAGGAAACATCTCAGTCTCCTTGTCAGCACCTACTGTATGTTGACCAGTAAACACTAATACCTTCTATTCATGGTGCATGGCATTACCTGTTGTACTGACGGTGGCTCTGATGTTTAGCAGTATATGGTGTCAATGTAGTTTTGCAGAAACATTCCTGACAGTGTGGCGAGTCAAATACATTTTTGTCAAATTTCACTGAAGCACTGTGACTCAACACTGTCTTAATATGAGCTTTAATGATGCCATGACCAGTCACAATATGTTGTGTGAGGAAAAAGGCGCTCTATTATGAACCTAAAAGTCCACAAGTAGTTTGTTTACATTCAGAGGGAAACTTGGCCATTGGGTCAAGCTGTTTACAAGAAACATTGATATGCTATTTTTACCCTGAATAAAAGAGTTAACAGAATATTCCTGTCCACCTGTAGCATCCCGCTAACAGCATGAAAATGATTAGTATGAGGTATGAGTATGAAAAAGCTGCCATCTTTGAGCAGTAAAGAAATGACCATGGTTTTTGTTGACTTCTGTATGTACCCATAATGCTGTGCGGGTCTGAGTATGTAAACCTTTGGTGTTTCCATTTCACAGTAAACTGTTAAATGGTTAGAGAAAGCCAGGTATGTTAACTGGGTTTCTCATCAGGAATATGAGCTGACCTGTTTGCATGCATCATGTCTCTTCATGCATACAAACAGCGAGTTTTAGACAGTTGCGATGACTGGACACGACATCTTTCTTATTAGCCTTTTATTAAAACACTGTTCTGTCAACTTTATGATGGAGCATTCAAAGTATGTTAGCCAGCAGTCTTAAATTACCAATATGGACAAAATCATCAACCGCTCTCTGTCGCGAATTCATCAGGTTGGCAACACCCTGTGCAGCCATGACGGCCATGATGACAAACACCGCCATCTGGAGCTGAAACTTCTCTCCTATCCCGCCAAATAACTGACACATGAAGGAGGTATGGAGAGAGGGAGAGTGTGAACGAGACAGAGGGAGAGGAGGAGAACAATTAACATGACAAAGACAACTGCTTAGGGAGGGATTACTGTGTGAGCACTAATATGTGATGCATCGTGATGTGGTGTGTATTTCATACCGATGCTGGATGTCGCGGTGCTGTCTCCGTAACTCTTTACCGTGAAGCGGGGAGTGCATGCAAACTCAGCAGCTGGACAGAGAACCGTTTCATTCCAGAATCAGGTGCACGCTGTCTGAGAAAACAGCTGATACTAGGGATGGACCAATGTACATCAGCTGATATCAGCTTTAGTATTATTTTATCTTTGGCTTATGGTTTGTGATCTTTTTTCCTAAGACTTAATCACTTAATTCAACCGTATAACGAGCAACATAGTAAAACAAACAGTCTTTACCTTTGGAGAGAAAAAAACAACAACAAAAATGTGTGTATCGCTGTGATGTTGGCCTTTATGGGTAGAAGATATTTGATATTTGTATTGGCCTTAAAAAATAAGAATAAACATACCAGTGCATTTCTAACTAATACCTTGTCTTGGAAAATAATTAGTGGCATAAAGGTGCAACTCCTATTGGACCACTGCTGAAGCTGTGAGCTCCCATCTTTTTTTCAGATTCATTCAGATTACTTTATGATTTTATTGTTACTTTATTAGTCATTAATAAAATAGAAATTCATCTTTGACACTGGCATAGCTTGGTTTTAGTTCTTGTTGGTGCTACAGAAATTCAACATCACATTGAACTTGATGGTTTTCAACAAGATGATGGCCACTTCCGTTTTAAGCTCCGCCCATTCCGAGTATGTTTACGGATACAGATAATTCAGTTGGTTGAACACATACAGACACAGATACGGATAATGGTGTACTCACTCATCCCTACCAGACAACACTTAAAACTGGCCTCCAGAGCCACCTCGGCATTTTAGAGCTCATTTTCTGGCTGAGTGCAGGTATGGACAGAGGTAAATCAGGAAGTCATGATGAGGACAAGCCTTGTCAAAGCATTAGCGAAAAACAGAGTGCAGTGTGGGTGATGTTCAGCATCACAGCAGCTCTCCTTTGGAAATCTCATTAGCCTCCAACCGTTTCCCTGTCTCTTACACCATAGTCATGCACTCTGCACACCTATCATGTGGAATAACTTTGTTCATAACACTTTTATTCACTGAGGCTCAAAGCAACTTAATTTATGACTAAAAATGGGAAAATAGTCTGATATGGCTGAACATTAGGTAGGACATACACATTTTGTACCATCACATTTACTTTAAAGGTGCAACAAGTAAGACTTTTACTGCCCCATAGCACTAAATGACCATAATCTATCTGTGGGGAGTTAATAGTTGTTGATCAATACCAGTGACTCGGCTTTGCTCGGCCAGATATTGAAATTTCTGCCTTCCAAAACTCATTTTCAATCCTGTGCTCCATTTTGAATGAAAAACTCCAGTGCCCACTGGTGTTTCATGACACTCCCAGTCCTCCCACCTTCTTTCATTTTCAACTGTTTAGCCATGGAGGACAATGCTACGAATGAGCAGCTGGGGCCACAGTCATGATGAATGCTAAAAAGCCTCATTCTCAAGCCAGAAAATGAAATGACAAAGCAGTATTATTATTCCAGTGTTTTGCACAGTGACATATCATATTTTTGACATTTCTGTTGGATTTCTGCTGTAATTAGACTATGTAAACACGAAGCCAGGTAAATTACAAAATGAAGTGAATAAATTTATATACACTGGTGACTCTGGAAAATCTTGAAATTTGATTGTCATGTGGTCACACATATATACTCATAATAACTTTGAGGATTGAATGATTTTGAAATACTGCTGCTAGATCATAGATGATTTAACACCTTTTTAAATGAGAACCTCTTTCAACAGACAGGATCATTTTAAACACATCCATTTGTGTTCATTTTATACAACTTATGTGTATAACAATATTGTAAAACAAGGCACAGGCACAAGCAATGTCACAGTGAGGCACACAATTACTGAACAGGTGCAGGTAGAAAACAAATCCAATTGTGCCCAATGAAATTATCACACAACGTGTCACACAAGGTCACTGTGTTTGATTCCATGCCAGAAAAGGGCCAAGTATATATTGGTGTTTATTTTTAAGCAGGTCAGATAAAAAGTTTCGACATCTTTGCACACTTGAGTAGAAGTGGTCACAGTTGGTTATCATTGTAACATCAGTGGAATTAACGTTAATCACGGTTTCAGCCAGTGGCCGTTAACAATAGCCCTTTAAAGATTAAAGAAAATTTCTAACGTTAATCCGCTGAAGTTTGACTAAACTACCACAGCTTGAAGTAATAAGGAGTTATATTAAGTGAAATGTATTTTTGATTATGCTTACAAGCTAGGTTTGCTAGTTTGCAGGTGTGAACTGGAGGAGCTAATAAGAGAAAGTCTTTGATAATGTTTTGTTAATTTTGTCGCGAATATCAGATCAGTTGACCTATCTATCTATCTATCTATCTATCTATCTATCTATCTATCTATCTATCTATCTATCTATCTGTTTATCCAGTTGCACACATTCGCACATTGACAGTAGTTGTTGACGGAGGACAGACAGATACTCATTCTCTTTCTGCACCCACATTTCCAAGCAGGTCTGGGGGTTCAAATTGTTACTCCTATAATATACAAACTGTAAAACTTGTGTAAATTTATAACTTTGCAGTACCAACAAACTTTGTGCTGCTTGCATCACCAGCTTGTGAACTGCATCCCCTAAGCACCTGGATGTGCATCAGTACATGTGCAGGGTTAAAACACCGACAAGCCGTCCTTTGATCCGCTGTTATTAAAGGCATAAATAAAGTTTTGCTTGATCAAAAGTGTTTGTAGAGCAACATAAAAAAATAAAAAAAAACTTGTGTTGAGAAAACTTGTCTGCAGTATAGAGGCGGGGTAGAG
>OMLF01012975.1:19730-38797 GCA_900302615.1 Holocentrus rufus | reverse complement strand
GGGTAGAGCAATGCCAATCTCCAAGGACCAAAGCAGAGAATAAGGGGCTTCCTTGTGTGCACGTCCCTTTACTTGGCAGCGCTCTCACATCTCTCCCAAAGCACAGAACAGAAGGGGGGATAAGAGGCAGAGAAGGCATTTTGCTTGAGCTGAGGAGGAGTGTGTTTTTGTTATGATGGATAGTGCAGACCGAGCAGCATGATGTGTGTCTCTGGGAGTGCTATGTTGTGACCAGGGGGGTCACTCATCGATTCCCAGCTATCTCAACTGAGCCACTAATAAGACACTTGGCATTTTCCTGGTGCTAGATTACTCCCCTTGTGAGCGTCCTCCACCCCTTACAGTTATTGGCTCTCTGTGGAGGGTATGGAAAATGTCTGTGTGTTTGTTCCTCTGTGAGTCTGCAACTTCAGGTCTGTATATGTCCCCATTCGCACATGTGTATGCTAGCATTAACTCTGTTATGTGTAGCATGTGCAGTGTGTGCACTTTTGAACAGCTTAGCGCATGTGTTCGTGCACGTGTACATGTTTCGGTGATATGAGTATATCTCATGAGGCCGGAACTGGATTTGTGCACCGATGCTGTTAACAAAGAGGAATCAGAACAGGGGGGAGAGAGAAATCCACTGTGAGGTGAGGATCCAGTTGAAAATGTCACCTTGGAAGCTGTTCAAAGCTCGGTGAGGTTTGATTCCCCCCGCTGAGAGCCAGAATGTCATTCCACTTGGAAGACTATCATCAGCTAGAATAGTTTGATGTTGAAGAAGGAGGATTAGATGCGATGTTGGTGATGTGATCAGTTCAGACAGATGGAGTATTTACTCAAGCAGTAAGTTTGAGAAACCGAGTCAAATTGACATGGAGGCTGATTGCACCGTGTATTCAATCTTAACTTTGCTGCCAACTGTTCAGCTGCTGTAGCAAACTGATATTGTTGTAAAATCAAGGAATGTGAATAAATTAGATATAATGCATTTACTACATTCCGCAGTGTCACTGAGTGATTTGCACTTAACGATATTGCCACTTAATGATATTTGTCATACAGCCCATTTAGCATATTAAAAGTTCTTCCCATCTTTATGTACAAACACAGATTTGTTGTGCTCCTGTGTTTTCACATAATTATCACAAAAGCCGAGCGCTGCGATTATCCATGTCATCAGCATATCTGCATAACAATGAAATCTGGAATTGAGTGCAAAATAGATGTCAACAAGTTTAATCGGCTGAACATTTGTTAATATGCATCAACTTGCTTACTCCAATAGGTTTTACACAGTTCATACAAATACAATCCAAAAGTCCAAAATCTAGTCATCATAAGCGAGAGCCAAGCCTCGTCATATCCAGCATGAAAAAGATGGACAATAACTTCAGCATGGGTGTCTCAAGGCCTGCGACCTCCTTGGTAACATATTTGTCTGAGGAAAAATGATGACAAACAAAGGCCTTTAAATGTTCCCATTTTCTCCACACGTCAGTAAGAATTGATGTCTCGCTATGCCGCGCCACAAATTACCCCCAGAGAGAAAAACAGCTCGCCGCAGACAGTTGAATGTGGGGGATCCACTCTCTGTGGAGAAGTCTTATTCAGACCGACAGGCTTGTGTATGAAATTCAATAAACGTGACTGCACCTTCAACCTACAGGGCTCGGCCTCTTCCTTATTGGTGCAGCTAAGGCACCTTCAGGGAGTATTTCCCCCACCATCTTGGATGTTTTTCACTTTTTTCTTATAGAGGTCCTGCTGCTGAGTCGATTAGAGAAGACTTTTACACTCCAGCAACATGCTTCCTTGGCATCCATGCTTACTGCATATACAGAAATCTTGAGGCTGTGTATTCTATTTCCATATTTAGGTTTTGCAATTTTGGCATGCAGAGAGTCAAATATGAACGATCAGATCACAAACAGAAGCTTGATGCCTCCAAGATGGCTGGCTTAGTGTGTTTCTGTGCACAAACCTCCTGCCCTTCTCATGTGTGTCCTCCAGATTGGCTCAGTGCTGCTCTGTGCTTTAGACTGGACTTCATTAACTGATAGCAGTCGAGATGGAGACATCATGGAGACGTGGAGAGAGAGAGAGAGAAAGAGAGAGAGAGAGAGAGAGCAGTCAGTCAGGAGACAGTTTCCCACCTGGGATGCACTGTATCTCACCACATTAGTTTAGACACCTTAGTTGTTTCTCCCATTGTATGAAACCATAATGAGCATGACAGGGACAGGTATCCAGATTAGTCAAGCAGCACAAGTTTTTTTTAATTTATTTATTTTGTTTTGTTTTCTTTCATTTTTGTTTCTTGCACTGCCCTGTAGCAAATATTGATAAGGCTGTAAGGATTATTGAACAACACCAGTGAATAAAAGATTACTTGGCAAGGTGCTGAGATTTCTGGCTTTCATAACTTTCTGGAACCAGTGGCCTGTTTTGGAGCAGAATGATGTCTTTGTTTTGCATGTGATGCATTACCTGTTCACTATATGTTTCTGTTGGCTTTCTACTCTAATTAGCTACCTTGCTGCTCACTCCCCTGTTGTGAACGTGTGATTTTATTATATCATTTCTGTCCAGCGAAAAACATTGTATCTCCAAAATGTGTCAACTTTTCAGAAACTAAGGAAAACAGTCTTGTTTTTTATCTTGATGACTGTATATTTTTCAATTTATAAAATTAAAAATCAAATTCAAATTAAAAGTCAAATAGTCAAATTAAGTCAAAACATGAAAGTCACCTAATTGGAGATATGAGATTTTGACTGGACAGCGTCGTTCACAAACGATTCGTTCAAAAGGACAAATCTTTTTGGTGAGCACACTGAGCTGAATCACTTCTTGAAATGATCTGTTCATTTCTCATTCAGTTCAGTTAAGCTCTCAGTCAGTTGTGAGTGAACGTGCAGTAATACACTCACTCACTGAGTGCATTGGGACAGGTGTGTGTGTGTGTGTGTGTGTGTGTGTGTGTGTGTCCCACCCACCCAGTAAACGTTGAAGATTTTTCTACACGGTCACTTCCCTGCTCTGTCCTCCTGTACAGTGGTGCTGGAGAGGCAGGGAGGGGGGGGTGGAGGGGGAACATGAGACAAAGAACTGGCAGATCTGAAACGAGAGGCGGCTAACCTTAATGAAGAAGCTGCCGAGAGAGAAGTTTATGTAAAAAAAAAAAAAAAAAAACCTCTCCGACTGATCTCTGCTCTCTCCTTGTTGCGCTGTGTTTTGCTTCCCCCTGAACGCTTAAAGAAAAATATTCTTCATTCTACCTGAAGAATGCCAAGCGCATGTACATCCATATGTGTGGTGAAACATCGCTGCAATGTTTATACTGTATTATATGTAATATTTATAGCCTAATACTGCATGCTCTATACAGTACGACCATGTATTACTAACACAATTCGATGTAATTTTAATAAAATGGAAGGAATATTTAAAAGATTGAATTCAAGAATTCATATAATATCTAATCTCATCTAATATGAAATCATTCTGTACATATTGGTAACAAAAGTCTGTCCAAAGGGCTCCATGAGATTTTCTGTCTTTTGAGTCGCCTCTGCCAAGAATATCAGTGTTGTCTTTTCAAACAGCTGTCCAAGTGTCACGGATCTTTAAGGTCAAAACCCACTGAGAGCGGTTTTGACGCCTGTCTTCTGACGCTTTTCTGAACCCACTGCAGGCGTCTAGATTCTGGTGTCAAGGGGCCGCTGACCAACCCAGCTGCCTTCAAAACTGTGATGGATCAGTTAGCTGTACTTCATATTATTATAAACGTTATATAGGCAGATGTAAAAGTGTGGTTCGGTGTAACAATACACAATCAACACTTAGGCTGCTATAAACTTCTTACCCCAGGGTTCAGTGTGTGTGGTTTTAATCCGCGCTGGAGAGTTCGCTGCCTTTCTAAAACTGTTTAGTCCTCAGCTGATCTCAGTGACTGTATTTACCTCATGCTAGCTAATGTTAACTCTTCCTGTAGCTGACTCTGTGATATCGAGTGCTTTGGGTTTTTAGCAGCCAGTCATTTCTTGCAAAAATCTCCCAAGTAAACTGTCAGACAAAATAAGTCATGATGTTTCATCATGTTCAGTTTTGTTCCAACAATGTGGACAAACAAGTGATGAGATTTCCACAGGTTGTTGTCTGACTCTGCCAAGACTGCGCGCATCTTTAGCCTGGAAGGGTGCGTTTGATTTATTGTTCCCACCTGACTTTGTGACGGGAAAGGACAGACAAATAACGACTACTACTACTACTAATAATAATAATAACAATAATATATGGCACTTTTAAAGCCATGGAGTTACAAGATAGAAAATATTAAGCCAAGTTATAAGCTACATATAATCTAAAAAAATTAGCTAAATAAAACCATTTAACAGCAAGTCTGTGAAGTGCCAGTCATTTTTAATAAAAACTCATTTAATAATAAGTTAATATTTTAAATAAATAAATGAATAAATCAAACGCGCCCTTCCCAAGTCATATCGTCTGTTTCTCCTTGGCTTGAATGGAACAGCTGATCAGGCCAGTCTGCTTCAGTTTTGACGCCTCTAAATCGAAATATTAGTACAGGCGTCATCAGAACGCTGGCAGTGCGTGCCGTGCAATGGAAAACAATGGGTTCGATTAGAAGTAAGGTTGATGCACGTCTTTGGGCGTTTTGGGCTTTATTCTCTCCCACCAGAGAGCACTTTTTGTAGTCTAAAAACAAATCAACCACACAATCTAACATTGCATACCAAGAAGCATTGCAGCCTCCTGTCAGTGCTACAAAACTGCAAACTTGTTAGGATCATGACACAGCAAAGATATCGCTAAGAAAAAAAAATAGTTGCTACAGGAGTTCCCCTGGGTTCTTTGACTCTTGATTTCCCACACTTATTTCCAATATCTACTCCTGGTGAAGAAGTCCCTCATGAATTCAGAAGATTTAGGTGAAAAATTCATGATGTAGATGCTCTGACATCCATACTGGTCCTGAAAAGTTGGTGGAGAAGGTGACTTGGTGCTAAATTAGTTTCAGAAATCTCAAAGAATTCTGGCGGTGTTTTTCTTCCCGCAGGCTAAATGTGTGACTGCAGCCAAATGTCATTAGTCTGAAAACGACAAAAACAAACGGCTTAGAAATGCCGACACTATTTGCAATAGTCTTTATTTACTTGTTGTTGAAGTGTTTGTCTTGAATTTAACAAAACTAATGAAAATGCCATATTTCTGCTACACACTCTCCTCCCTCTCCGGTACAACACGCTGGCTATTATTTCATGCACTGAGGTATTGGTGTGATTTATCAGGTAATCGGTGTGACTCGATCTCCTGGGGCCATTACAGAGGATTAAGGATTACTTTTACCAGCTGTAAGCTGTGGTGGCATTCAGTATCCAATGTATTTAAATCAAGTCATTCTACCATGGCCAGGCTGCTCAAAACAGTGAGTAGTAAGTGTTTATATAGAGAAGACATTCTGTATTTATGATGCTGCTGCTTATTGATTGCTGCAGCCTGGAGTGGTTGATGCAGGAGGCCAATATCAGACTGGAGGAGAACCTGAAGAGGCCCTATCACGTCCCCAAAGCCACACTCACGGTTCGGGAGGGGAGAGTTCAGTTTAATTAGAGGAGCTTATTGCTGCCTTTTATGAAGCCTGGAGGGGCTCCTCTCCTGCTCTTCCTCCTGCATATTCATGATTCCTGTTTTGTTGGAGGGACCAAAAGAGCAACATCCAGATCACAGCTCTGGGAGTTTCATTCTGTTGTACGAGCCAGACTCCTGGATAGAGGTACAATGCTAATTAATCTCAACAATTGACCAGAACACAAAAGGCACAACGCTGGGGGAATTCAGTTGGACTATATTAAAAGTATTAGCCTAATTGTGCCTTTGATGTATGGTGCTTGTAACAATACGGTGATTCACTAATCGCTCATCCAGTATCAAGAGTTGCTGCCGATACACAGAAGGCAAGGAAACACACTTGATTTTGTTTACATTCAAAATTTGTCACCAGAACACATCATCTGTGTCCTTGATGCCTGCAAATATGTTGAATTGCTCTTCCCACCTCCAAAGATTTTATTTTGGAATATTTTGAAAGTTGTGTTGTTTATATTGGCTCATGTAATATGTTGCCCTTGTGCTCATGGCCTGCTGGAAGGACATGTGGCATAAATAAAACAAGGACCTGGTTTTCCCACTGGAGGCCATAGTGCACACCTCACTATTTGGTGATGTGTGTCATGGAGTTTTTGGACTCGTTTTCTTTGTGGATTCTTTATTTCATGGACTTTATTTCCTGTCCCTGCTCTGTGTGTCCCTCCTGGTTCCCGGTAGTCCTTCCCAGCCTGTGTTCCCCTGCACACCTGTCCTGTGTTAGTCTCGTCAGTCCTGCCCTGGTCTTGTTGCCTTGTTACCCAATCCCAGTGTTTCCCTCCTTTTCCCAGTGCCTTCCCAGTCCAGGTGTGTCTTGTTCTGTAATTAGTTCCTTGTGTATAAATATCTGTGAGCTTGCTTTGTTCCCTTTCGGTTCATTTGTCTTCCCAATGTTGCATCAGTGCTCCTTGTGTCTTGTTTTTTTGCCTGTTACTTTATTTTTTTGTATTGAATAGTTATTTTTCTTCAGTTCCTTTACCTCATTGTCTCCTGTGTTTGCATCCACCTTCCTTCCTTCTTTGCTACTAATTGTGACAGATTTGGCTTAAGAATCATTTTTCTCTTTTGGTTTCAATTTGAATTGAATTGAATCCAACTGTTGATTCAAATTGTGGTTTATATAATCCACAGTTTAAGTTAACAGAAATCAGCCCTTTCAGCCAAAATTTTAGACCTGTTTTTTTCCCTCTGAAATGGGAAAATGGGGGAAAAAATGTGACAAAGTTACTTAAACTATTTTTTCCAAAAAAAGTATTGACAAAAAAGTTGGAATAATTCATGGTGTTCCATTAGATCACCACAGTGCCTTTTAAGAATCATGAATTAACTGATTGAAAGCATCAATTCAGGCCAAAGTCAGAAGGATTCATTCTAATTATTTCCTTTCGCATATTGATGCAGTTGCAAAATTCATAATCAAAGCACAGATGCAACTTACATCCCTAAGATGAGGGTTTGAAAACCTCTTCTATGATGATGGTTGAACATCCATCCCCTCTGTTTTTCAGTCAAACAAGTCAATGTCAGACAGCACCAATAAACATTGCCAGGGTGCAATTATAAGATGCATGAAATCTTTTTTTTTTTTTTTACAATATTGTTTGTTTGAGTCTAATGGGAAAGTAGTCCTAATGGGCTTGGTAGGTGTCGCAGTGTCTTCATGATTCAGCCTGGCCGTGATATCTGTCAAGTATGGACACAAATAAGCACAAACACGAGGACAGCACAGCACTCACTGGGATTGCTTTAGAAAAAAAAATACCTGAACCACGGATGCTGTTTTCCAAACTGATTACTGCCACACCGGAAGACTGATGGAAGAGTTTGCATGAGGAGCTACTGTCACAACCTCATCCCAAAATAGACAATTTTATTACCATAATAGAGACCAGTGGATCTGGAGCTGGAGCCAGGAGGGGTTGCCACATGTCAGGCAGATGACAGCCCTGACGTGATTCTAATTGATTTCAATGATTTTGTTGGATTTTAATCGCTAGGGAAATACACACAGAACAGGGAGCGAATGTGTTTTTCTTGCCTGAGTTACCACTTTTGGAAAGTAAGGGCTCTGCTGTGGGCTAGAGACTCAGACTTGGAGAAATATTTGCACATCCAAAGCAGCAGTCTAAGTGCACCAGAGTAGAGGTTACATATCATAAATTGAAGAAACTTCAACACACTGCTCTTAAACACCACTTCAGCAGAGCAGCAATGTTTTAGTCTTCTCCGCAGAGTATAGGGCCAGCAGGACTGAAACATTAGTTTGGAAATAAAGTACTGCTTTAAGAGTGAAGGACGGTCTTCAGTTTTGAGAGATGCGGACCTGCCATATAGATGTCCACAGGCTGCTCGCAGGTATATGTATCGTCTTTTGTCAATGTCAATATCCAGCGAAGTATCTGTAACGACTCGATTCACTTTGAGAGCTGCTGCATTCACTCAGAGAAAATACACCTTATGTATCATATCTCTGTCTGCCTCTCAAATCTGATAAAACAGCAAATTCATCTATTTCGATAAAAAATAATATTTAAGACAGAGCGAGAGAGGAGACAGAGGCATCGTGCATGTTACCTCCATTCACTGCATCTCCATCTTAACAAGCCATTGAGTCTCATACTCAGGGTTAAAATCTTGTTTTGCTCAATAGCAAATGAAAAACCTGCCAGTAGCATGAGATAATCCCACTTGTTTCCAATTATAATCAACTTGTTTGCAGAATGTTCTTGAATATACTGAAAAAAAGTCTTGAAACAAGTGAAACTGCACTGGAAACAAGAGGGTAAATATTTGATGAACACACGCACTGGTTCTTTAAACCGTGACCAGACTTCAGCTTTTCTTATGATACGTTTGTCTTTCAGTTAAGTGCTTTCATACCTTTGCATGAAATTTACTTATATTAGTCTTGTACTTTAACGTCAACCTGTCAATGGACTATGCATGAAAATTAGTCTAAATCTGGCATATTTGCACTGACTTTAAATGTTCATTAATATGCGCTTTCTCTACTGGACAAATCTCAAATCTTAGATTGTCTCTCTGAATATGAGAGCAAATGACTTGTTAAGTTTTTTTGGCAGTGTCCATACAAATTAATTGGTTTATTTTCAGGAATTTCCATTAATTCTGCTTTATAACAAACAGACAGACTTTGATCCCCAAGCTGGATCCAAACCCTCATAAGCACATTGTACTCTACACTCTCCACTCCACTGAGCCACCATTTTCTCCATATTCCCATTCAGGCAGAGGGGACATTTCACAGGCTAACAAGAGAAGCTGTCAGAGTTAGCTGCTGTCAAAGAGACTTTCTGCTCTCTGTCCCACCCCATCATCACACCCAGACAGAGGGCTTTGCTGCACGACTTAGGGCCCTTTCATCTGGGTATGGAGGTTTATATGCGGCGCGCTATCAGAGCTTTTAACAAGAGGACAGTCGGCACCCCACACCGTGTCACCGCTCTTTATTGTTCCACACCAAGTGCTGAAGTCCTCCGCCAAACAGCCGCGGCAGAGCAGACAGCTTCCCCAGGTCCCTGAGGAGGTCATTACGACTGGGGATGAGCAGCTCCAAACTCACTGCAAGACGGACAGCAGAGTGACAGCAGGGAGGACAGGACACAATATAGGAGACAAATATAAATTGGAATGTGCTGAACTGAAATAGATCAGCTTTCTGTTGAAGTAGAAACTTTTGACAGTTTGGGATCTTGCTTGCATCAGCAATCCAACGGTTGAACAAATATGAACACGATTTCTGTCTGACACCCCAGAACTCTCTAAATGTAAATCAATGTCAGTCAAGATGTTTGTATTTATAGTAAAAAATCGGCAACACTTTAATTAAATGTCCATTTGGCAACTTTAAATCAAAGACTGGTATAAGACAATCATGTTGTTTAAAACAACTCTGGTAGCTCTGAAAATTAAATGCTTACTCAAAGTGCTTCTGCCTCCATATGCCTGAGATTTAATGATATGTACTATTTTTTTATACATTTTTGGAGGAATTGTCCTTGCCAAAATTGATTTCCATGCCTCACTGAACACTCGCACACCTTAAATCAACTTTATTAGACTGATCTTGGCCTCTACTCTGCTTAGAAAGAATTCGGTCTCTTTTACCACTGAAGACACTTTCATGGAAGAGAAAAACAGGAATAGACAAAAGGTTTTGATGTTTGCCAAAAACACAAACTACACAGCAGATTGGTCCAGCCCGTTCATTTAAAAAATGGATCAAAAATGGCAGATATGGTTAAATTCTAAATAAAAAACAGAGTTTGTGCCACAGCTTTCCCTCTGAAGTAATGAGATGTGGATCAAATCATTGTGGCAACAGAGATCAGGAGGAAATACTTTCCATCAGACAGGATGTTTTTGGCACACCACAGGAATTAAAGCATTTTTTCCATATTTTTTGCCATGTACAAACCTTGTCAACAAGGCTGCAGCCCTTCATTTTATTATGAAGTCAAAGTGTAAATCAAGGGTATAACGAGCACAGATCAATTATGCCATTGAGTCTTTGATAAATCCACACTTAACTGTTAAGTTTGCTACTGAAACTGGAAATCGCATCACTGATTCATTTATGAGGTGACATAAACATAAACTCGCCTCATCAAAAACAAAACCTACGATCAAAATTTATATGTAGGGGAAAAACTCATATTACACATGTCAGTTAATTTGATCGACTGTGACTCTTTAAAATGGATCCGACTAAAAACCAACAAGTGCTCAAATAGTTACCCAAAAGTACTCTGGATACTTTTGGCCACATCTACTGTTTGTGTACTTAGGGATACTTTTGGATAATTTTTGATAAATGTTTGAGCTTTTCTCTGTGATTAGTAAGATCCCTAAAAATGTCTGGGTGGTTAATGTGAGCAGCGATGGCTGAACAAAGGAAAGAGCGCCACCTGCAGAAATTCAAGCTCACAGTCCCGCCCACACTGTTTGATTGACAGGTGATCTCAGAAGCGCGGTGCAGGAACACCACAACAATGAGAGCTTATTAACAAACATGGAGATAAAACAGAAACGAACAAAAGGAAACAAACAAATAAAAAACAAGAAAGGGATCTCCATTCTCTCAGGTTTCTAGTGATTTAACCTTTAAACAAAGAGCATCCCACTGAGAGCAAACACTCATTTCCAGGATAGTCGTGCATACAAAACACAGACAAAATAATAAACAATGCTATGCTATATGAGTGCATGATTCATGAGAATAGATTTCTGAAGAAGATGCTTTTTTACTCATAAGGTATATACAAATACATAATTTATCACAGGGGCATTTAGAGTAGTCCATCTATAGTATAAACTGCAGTTATCAGAAACTATTTTAAGTATTATAATATTACTATGTATTATAATAAATGGATTAAACTGTGAAGAGTCAGTTTCTAATTTACTTGGAGAAATCTATGATACAAGTCTCTTTGGAGCTTCTAGTTGTTTATTTTATAACTTATCAGCGGTGATAAGTAATTCTATAAAAGGCAGAATATGAGTTCACTTGAAAATGAAATGTTTGGGATGCTTCAATATAAATAGGGAGTGAACTAATGTCAGTACTAAATATTACACTGACAGACATTTCTGTGCAGAGTGATAATGGAAAAATACTGTCTAGATTCCTGATTTATCTCTTAATAATAAGTATTCAAAAGTTTTACTTTAGGGCAAAAGTAACTTCCAACAACTCACACAGGTGAAACTGAAAGATGAGGTGTTCTTGCTATCAACCCTGTACTTGTATCACGCAGTGGTTATTTATTGTTATACACTGCAGTAATTCATTACTTTCCAAAGAAATTAGCAATATAACAAATTACTATTATAATTTCAGCAATAAAATTACAGTTACCAGTCAAAGCGATGTTATTACTGTTAGTTTGCTGTCTAAAACTGAAGGTGAATTATTCAAAAGCTGCGTCCCTCCCTCATATCCTGATTCATTTTTGTCAGAATTAGCTGTCATCCACTCACACTGAGCGAGATGAGAAAAAGCTAACTTTCTCTGATTGGAAGTATTCCCACAACTTAAATGAGAAACAGTAGATATATGTATAAAGTAAAGGAATGGAAGCATACTTTCAACTTTGTATTTCATGAAACAAAAATACAACTAGAACATTATGTTTATTATATTCAGATCATTCACAGGAGAGGAATCTGAGATCTTCTTTTTTGAGGGTAACAGAGGATGCATTCACCATTTTTGGGTGTACAGCAATGTAACAAAAGTGCAACAAAAGGCATTCTGCGGTCAATTATCATTATGTTTTGACACATATTTTTCAAAGCACTGCATTAATTTAAGGGGAAAATCAGAGTTGAGGGAGTTGAAAATTGGAGCCCTCTCGAGCTCCAATTTTCTCCTTAAGTCTATATTCCTCCTTAAGCAGCTTTGGAAAAAACATTTCCCATATTGTATGACAATGTGGGACATATTGTGTATCTGCAGGTTACAACATTTTGTTGAAACTACGTCACACTTATACTGAGTGAAATATTCAAAGCCAAGATGCCACACATTGTTTTATGGCTGCAGCATTACATCAAATAGAAAATATCTGCATGTCTTGTGCATCATTTTATACACATTTCCCTGGAATTCAGCAGGACAGATTTGGGATCTTTGGGGACCTTGGGATCTCCACTACAATTTGAAACAAAGTTCTGTGGGGTTGAACAAAGCAGCAATGACAAACACACCATGGGACTGGCGGGGTTAAAGAGGTTTACCATTAAGTTTACAAGAGGCCACTGCAATGTCCAGTCTATTCAGGTCCCACCACCTCCATAATTCTTTCTTAAAAGCGATCATAAACAAGCCAAAGGGAATGCTTCCCTGTTACTGTAGCAAGAGAAATATTTCAGACCGTCCCTTGCATCCAGACCATTACTTTCTGAGCACTCTTTCACGGATGACATCACCTAAAATGCGAGGTCAGAGAGGAATTCAAACTTTTAGCGCACTTAGCGTGTTAAATATTCATCCCTTTAATCTCCAAGTTGAGTCAGGGATCTCTATTTGGTTTGGGATCAAGTAAACTTTCTTACTCCTTGTAGCTGTGATGCTTTGGGTGGCAAGAAGAAACCTACTCAAAGCCAGCTTCTTTAGTACTGTTAGAAAATAACAGTCGATTGCTGAAGGTGGAGACTGCTGTAGAGCACATGCAGAGTAAAAAGCTACAAGTTTCCTACTGAAGAAATACATTTTTAATATGATTAGTTATTAGTTTGTTTGGAATTATTTTATGAGAGTAAATTAGTGATGAATTAGTTTCTATGTTTGCACTGTTTTTGCAGCACAAGAAAAAGTCCGTAGGACCATGGATGCAGTGTAAGAGAAATCCACCAGTAATTATTAAATAATTTAATTATTATGAAATAAATGAATACTCTTTCTAAAAAATTCTTTTAAAAAAGTTCATTTTTATGTTTTGTTATTTGTCTCATGTTGCTCACTAACTGGAATCCATAGTTTGTTTCATTTACCTCTACATTAGTGCCCAGAATCTGCTGACCTTCATCACATGAATTTGGAGAATTATTTGTTGATATATCTTCACCCTTAATCCGTTCAAATCTAATTCATCATACTCTAACTCTTATACATACCCAGTGCATCAACATTCAGAGGGTGCCAGTGCAGCCGTCATGCCACATTTCTGTACATGGGGCAACGTTTTGAGGAAAATAAGCCTGCACTGTAATGCACAGCAGGGACACAGAGTCCATAAACACAACCCCAAGCAACCACAACCAAATCCATGTCGCTATTTGCCATTTGATAGCTGTACAAAAATAATTACTAAGAAATATACAACAGGCGGGCATGAAATTAAGCCTGGGGCAAGTAATGTGGGAAAGTCCACAAAGGGAGCAGTAGCCCAGTTGGTGAATAAGGTTGGTATTAAAGATTCAACTTTTTTCAGTTTCATTAGAGCTGCTTGCTGTATCAGCCCCTAATTAGCTGAAAAGTTGCATGCTACTTGTTGAATCAAACTGAAACTACAGTATGTGAACTTTTTGCTACTAGATTCATGCAGCAGCCACAATCATGTCACATGACTTTCAGTTAGTGTACTACTATGACCAACTGATAGTTAAATAACAATAATGGATGGCAAATATCTTTGTATGTGGTATGCTAAGTAGCTTAAAAGGATAGTTCACCCATTTTGAAAACCTTGATTTACCCCCTAGCTGTTATGTAGGATAGTGGTGGTGCTGCCTTCCTCTCATCATTATCGGGTTCCAGAAACTAGCTGGATGCTTCAGATGCTAACCGTTAGCCACATGCCACTGAATTGTACTCCCCCCTGGCTAACATTCTTAAAAGTAACTGCCTTAATCCACTCCAGTTGATAAATAAACAAAGTTTGGGTTTAAGTTTTATAATCCAAGATGACATTAAAAAGTTGACCATTATTTAAAAAAAAAATAAAAAATAAAAATCAAGGGTAGAACTATTTTCTTGAGTGGCAGCTCTCTGTGCTGGACATGCTAGCTAATGTGCTACTTCCCTCTGGCTAACATTGTTAAAAATAACTGTCCAGCTTGTTTCCAAGAGTAGGATTGTCTCGTCCCACCGGCCAGTGGTGATCCTGGGTCACTTAGTGCCCAGGAGAGACTACACACTTGACACATCCCTCACAAATATTTACTGAAGTAAAATTACCAGGGTTGTTTGCATTGTCCATGGGGTAACAGCAGCTAACATTAACCTGTAGCTGGCAACCTAGCCATGTAGTCCAGCTGAGAACAGGCTGAAATTACCACTTCTGGCTGCTCTGACAGTCTGTCTCCACCACAAGGTTTCTAAAAATCCAACATTATCATCATCTACTGGCCAGCCATTCAAATGAATGACATCCAGACTCTGAAAACCTGAATCCTTCGTACTGTAAATGAAGTGTATCTCCCCTGCATCTGTTCCAAGTATAATATAACTGTGTGATGAGTGCCTGCATGCAAGAGAGTCCAGAGGGACAAAACACGATGAATATTTTGCAGTGCAGCATCAGACCATCTCTGCCCAGCTAAGACCAGCTCAGACCATCATCCAGCTCTAGGCTGTTTTTTTCTCAACAGGGATATTTGGTTTTAAGAGCAAAATTGTCTTATCTTGAAAAATACTATCATTGGTCACACATTACCGTTCTACATTCAAGCAAAGTTTGCCTTGATATCATGGATTTGAAATCGTATACTTACTCTTCTCACCCTGCTAAACTTTCATGGATGTCAGATGATGGCCTGGGTACCCTGCAGTGATGTGGAATTGAACTGTGCTGCAGGGATTTGGTGAGGGAAGATTGCACTGCGGCTCCACACCCACAGTAGAGCTGCTTGATACCGTTACGCCTCCATTTGACCATATCAAAACTGCTCAGGGTTGTTGACTATTTTCTCTGTGTATGAGCAGTACACAGATAAAGACGGTTAGATTAGATGAACACAGAGACATAGATAGGTACCTTTGTTTTAAACAGGAAATTATACTCAGGTCAAGGTATCTAGTGTTCAGGAAAGCCCTTTGTGTGAAGACAGGCGAACGCAGCGGCAGTAATTGAATATTAAAATACCTGGAGAGAGTGTGGGTGTGTGGGTGGTAGTTGGGGATTGGAGGGTCCATGTGTTCACCCTTTTGGTAATGTGGATATTCACACTGCGATTTGACCAATATGGCATTTTTCTCAGGGTATAAAAGCCTCTGCAAGAGCATTCATGTTTTGTATTAAAGCTGAATTTGAGCCTTCTAAGGCCTCTAGGCGAAGAGTATTTACCTCAGTATATCATTTTGAAATTAATTTTGATAGCTTAGTATAATAACAGCAGAAATGACTAGAGAATAGTATTATTTGCTACAACAGGCACTGGGAGAACTACAAAGCTATTTAAGCCAGGTGGAAATACAGTACCTTGAGCTGAGTAGTGTATAAAAGTGAAAGCAATGATTTCCAACTTCTGTTCACTTCTTACTATGGAATATTTGAGATATGTGATGTTTACCTGAGTGCATCCTCAATGCAGTGCTCTTGTCTGTGTGTGTGTGCTTCCATTTTCAAAACATCAGCCTCACAAGATTCAAGTAAGGACTTGGCTTTGTAGTGATGCTTAGTTGAGAGACTCCATCGTTTTATATATATATTTTTTAAAAAAAACAACAAAAAAGGCAAGTGCTTTCCATGCAATAGCTGGTTAAATCTACTGAGTACAGAAAATATA
Source organism: Holocentrus rufus (assembly GCA_900302615.1). NCBI lineage: Eukaryota > Metazoa > Chordata > Actinopteri > Holocentriformes > Holocentridae > Holocentrus > Holocentrus rufus. The sequence continues at coordinate 22,888 of OMLF01012975.1, read as the reverse complement.
CAATCCCATGGTGGTATTGTAGAAATGTTAAAGAAGCAGTGAATTGCACAGGAGAATCACAGCTGAAGTTTGATGCAAAGGAGGGAAATGCTCACAATGCCAAATTATTTATAGCCGATGGCCTATGTATAATACATTATAGCACATGGAGGTGGCTGCAGACAGAGCACATACACTGAGTTGGGGTAACGTGATATGATATATACAAACTGCTTAATTGAATTATTATGATAGTCTGAATCAGAGTAAAAGTTGTATAAATTGTTTACACGGAAAAGCAGCCAGCGTATCTGACTATGATAAAACCAGCTCCTGCTAAGTTATGTCTTATTGGTTGGATTTTCCCATAGAAACGTAATATTTCAAGGAGTCCTCATACAGCCTGCAGCCTTCATGCAAGGATAGCGGGATTTCCATATCTCCCAGCTATTTATTACCTCAAAGAAGAACTCAAAGTCAGTGTCTGGCATTGCTAGAATGAACAAGTCTGTCAAATGTGATGCGTCCTATTTGACCGTTCAAGGAGGAATCCTCCCAACCAAAGCCTAATGCTACATGCAGAATTATATCTTACTTACTGCCATGATGATAATGTGTGACTTGACTTCATCCATTCAGATTTTCTTAATGCAGATCAAATAAGCAAATGTTCTGCAATTTATCATTCAGCAACCAAAACCTCGTGTTCCCAAAACAGTTCTAACAATGTCTGTAGATGTTATGCCAGTTTCCACTGACAGATCTGATCCTCCATCGCTGTTAACACTGCCAGATTTATATCATGAGAAAAACTAATGTGTACATGTGCATGTGTTTATGGAATTCCGTGTATAGAGCTCAATTTATCATTATTGATCAGCAGTATTACATCATCAGTATTAGACTGTCTATGCTTGTTTATTATGAATTCAAGTTGAATAACCTCTGTGGAAACTTTGTTTTCCTGTTTGATTTCAGATGAAAAATGTATATGCCTATATATTTATGCTCAGGTGGAGCCCTTAGAGTCATATCAGTGCTGTGTGTCACAAAATCAAAGTGAGCACATAAAGGAAAAATAAAAATAATGGAGCTTATAGGACACTCTTCTTGTGATCTTACTGAGCTGCTAGTGTGTTCTCCTGCAAAGCTGGAGCTGACATTTCTCTAAATTACTTACTAGTTTGGGGAATAGTGAAATATGTATATTCCCCTCTACATACACCACACACCCGATGTTACTATTATATGTGCATGTAGTTTTGATTTATGAAAATAATTTGTAAAGACCATCCAAACATTATAAACCAATGTGCTGTCATAGAAAAAGGTGACCGAGTGATTCAAGGTTATTTTACAGAATGTTCTGTTCCTCTCAGTATCTGAAAATACTGAAATGAAAATAGTAGTCAGATATAAAATATGCAATATCTTGAGGCTTTATTTGATATACAGAATTTGGAGGGCAATAACCAACTTTTGTTCCATTTTATATCTTCAATTAGATGGTTCCAATAAAACTTCCCTCTCGGTGTTTCCTTTTTTGGCTGTGAAATGCATCCCGAATTTGATTATAACCACAGCAAGGATCAGTGATATCCAAACCACCTATTACATGTTTCTGATGCAATTTTTAGACTCTATAAAACCAAAATGCCTGTTCATAATGTGAGTAAGACAGTCTGACTTCTAAACGTGGTCTTGCAAATTCTGTGACAGAGAACTTATGTTTTGCCATAACTTTGTTATAAATGTAAAATTTACCAGTGCTATCACAGAAATCAAAAAGTAATCAATACCATGGGAGTGCCATTTCTCCAAGATGACTTGTTTTGGGAAATCATTAACTCATTATTCCATAATTTAATTTCATGTGGGCTGAAATCTTGAACAAAACAAAACTTACATGCCAGCAGTAATTATTAGTCAAACTTGGAAAGTTTTACTGGAAATCACACATTAATAGAAAATAAATACCCCTAATTTCTTAGAAATACTTTGTGGAACCAGATGGAGTCAGGATTTAAAATGCATCTTTTAATCCAATTAATTTTGCAAGTATAATTTACATCCACAAAACCAAACATGTGAAGTCTTCCTTTGGACTTCGTTCCAGGCTTCTTGAGATGTTGATGTTCATTTTCAGAAATATTAGAAAAACATATCATGTGTCTTTACAAGTATACTGATGGATGATAATAGATAATGCAGGGTATATTAAAGGAGACGGTCTCTCTGCTGTGGAGTACTCCAACAAGAACAGATGAATCCATTTGTAACCAGTTGTTAAAAATACATCCACTCTCTTGAATCTGAGTGAAAGAAATGAATAGTCTGGTTTTTACACTGGTTTGCAACAACTTACAACTTAATGGTGTTTGAAGCTACTTACATTGTAACTATATACAATACATGAGCTGGTACACATGAATCTACGATGTCTCAGTAAGGACCCACAGGTCACCTTCATCAGAGCACAAAGCGATTTCCCTCAGTCTCAGTGGAAATTTCAGTGAGTCTTTCAGATGGAAATATTCAAAACAAGAAGGCACTGAGTGGACTGGACACGTCCACCAAGGCAGCAGCTGGACGTTATGCCCGTTTGTGCCAAGCCACACCCCTTCTGGCAATGTTGCTGTCATCTGACATGCCCCAATCAGCTAATCAGCGGGAAAAAAGTGGTCAGCGTCGCCTTGTTTCATCATGTTATGTGGATGTCTTTACAAACTACAGCCAGAGAGAGAAAAAAGTCAGACAGTTCACTGACGAGCTTCATCCATCAGCATTTTTCCAAAAAATAAGAACATCTGATCACGAACACTTAATTGGATTGAACGTATTGTTTTCTTCTATGATTAAAAGTCCATGAGGCTTCTTTCTTTGATCTCAGCGATGCTACAGTGTGTCTGACTCAGACTGTCATTCAAAATATTAAAAAAAAAAACCATTTTAACATTTCTGGGTGATTTGAAGACACAGGCCTGTGGGGTTTTAACGGCCGAGTTAGGAAACATTTTGCTAAACTGTCCCCTGTCATGGATGAAAGGGATGGATTTTCTTCTCATGACACAACATATGTATAGAACATTTTGGCTCACTGAATTTATATAAAGTAAGTTCTGCCTGCACAGTATGAATAGCTAACATTAGCTTCATATATGAGGTAGCAGCTAACATCA
>OMLF01012975.1:0-19710 GCA_900302615.1 Holocentrus rufus | reverse complement strand
GATCACTCATCTTGCTGCCTCATAATCAGCCTTCCCACCAAATTTCTTCAAATCTGTCCATTATGAACAATCTTGACTAATTATTATCTAAAGAGACATTAGATCTTAATTTACACAACCTTTAAGTCAAAATGACAATTTAAACACAGATTTCGCTGCAAAGCCCATATATAAAGTGTGTTAGATCCACACCTCGATGACTATGAGGGAGTGAATAACACAAGTTTCTCTGTGCTCTTCAAAAAATAAATCCTAAGAGGAAATCCATCACAGCTCTAAGGTAATAATGATATACACAAAGAACCCTCTGCAGTTTTACATTAGGTCCACTCCTTCTATGAAAAGCTTTTATTTCACAGTATGAAAGTGTTTCACCCCAAATCTTCTCCAGACAATATGAAAGCATTCACTCACTGTATTGCTGATGATTTCAAAGCATTACATGATGAAGAGCTTTCATTATCAGAGATTACTTCTGCCATTTGTTCGATGAAAAAAGGTTAGTCCCCTGACACTGATGGGCTTTCAGTTCAGCTCCAGGTTCATTTTTTGGATGTTATTAAATTACCCCTGATTGAAATGTATATGGGGTGTGTAGTGAAAGGGGAAATGTGCACTTCCATGAATCAGGGGCTTATTGCTTTGATGATAAAGATCTTCTTAGTTTAGGTAAGTGGAGACCTATCACACTGCTTAATATAGAGTTCAAAATTATAAAGAAAAGGATTTTTTAAAAAAAGGCCTTAACACAATTATTAACAAAATTCAGACCAGTTTCATGTCTAAAAGGCAAACAGTTTTAATATGAGACTATAGATGATGCACGCCATTAACTTTGATGATCTTCTCTCTCTTGACCTCGTTGCATTCGTCACAGTCGAGCACAAATTTCGTGCTTTGCAACAATTTGGATTTCAGGACACATCTGTCAGCATCAGGAGGATGTTGTATGTTGATGTTGATGAGGAAGTGTCACATCAGCCAAAGTTAAAGAAATAAAAATTTTCCAATTGGCTGACAAGATGTATTTGTCAAATTGATTTCTTGTTTCCGTGTGCATCTGGTTTGAAAGTTACACCGGCGGTTCAGGGCCATGAAAAGAACAAAGTCATACTGTTATGAGAATAAAGTCATAATATTAGGAGAATAAAATCACATAAGGAGAATACAGTTATAAAATTTGAAAATAAACTTCTAATATTAGGAGAATAAAGTTATAATATTAGGAGAATAAAGTTATAAGGAGAATAAAGTTATAAAATTAGGAGAGGAGAATAAAAGTCATAGCATACATCAACTTGACAATCGAATGGAAGGATCATGATTTACAAACCTCAGGTCACTTCAGGTCACTGAACTTCACTTTGGGGGTTCTGTTTGTCTTGTCCATACCTCAAATTCACTAAATCCATCAACGCAGCCATTTACTGCTAAACCATATGGCTTTAATTTGTCACATGAATCCATGTGCCATATTTCACTGGGGGTTTTGTTGGGGCACTGGCACATCAGAGTTCCACTCCTTCGGGATCATCAGTTTTATTGTTCTCCTCTCATTCCATGTCCTGTTTGAATGGCAGATAGATGTTACCATCGATAGCCTTGTTGACGACCACTGCTTGCTATTTTATCTCCAACAAAAGAGGCAATTTCCCTCAAGGCCGCATGGGTCTTTCTTCTATATAAATGCAGTGTCTTGCACAATCTGTTCTGTCCTAACACTTATAAAGAAAAAAAAATTAAAAATGGTGGTCATGCACCAGAAGAACCAGAAGAAGTATTTTATCGGCTATTTGTGAAACCAATACTGAATTTCACCAAATACTCAGCATCTCTCATTTTGACGTGCAGACAGGCTGTTTCAGTTTGTAAATTATGACCCTTTATTTTTAATTGAGACCTTAAAACAGCGTCCTCGGTAGTGAACAATGCAAAGTGAGAATTTTTCTGTAAACAAAGAACCCAGGGTTTGTGATATTCCAAATAAACAATATGCAAATATTAATATCTCCATTAATAGTAGACAACATGAATTTGTAGGATGGACTCGAGTCGTCTGCGGATTCACTGAAATCTCCACATATAATCGGACTGGCTCCATTATATCTACTTGAGACATTCTTTATTATATAACACAGCAGCTGGAACATTTTAAGATTCATAGATTTTTTGTTGTGCCCATACAGATTACAAATAATGAAGGTTGCATTATTGATTTGGAAAATAACAGCAAGCGGCTGCCCTACTTTTGAAGTTGTGGTCTCAGCTACATCACCTTTAAACTTGTTGAAGAAAACAGCAAGCCCTGCTGAGTAGATTGAGCCATGACTAAAGATTGTTAAATCCCCCCACTGAGTCCTCCAGTGTTTGGCATTCAGTTTCACAAGAATTTGTTTCTTGGACAAGTGTAATAATTCGTGTTTTGCTGCTAAACAAACAAAGTGTTTTCCCTGTAGTTGTCTCAGTCCTAGATCTTGAAAAGAAATGACTAAAAGCATGATGAAATTACTAAAATTAAAATCTGTCATGAAAGAAGATAAAAGATGCATGAAAGAAAAGTACAATAAGATGTTACCTGTGCAGATGAAAGCTGGTAAGAAACCTACAAGCAGATAACGTACAACAAGAAATACTAGAACAAAGTAAAATCTTGTTACCTGTCAGTGTCCCAGTGCCGGCAGCAAAAGATGATCAAAACAGAAAAGTCAGAAGTTAGTCCTTGACCTTCACCCTTTCCCCACAGATGAAAGCATGACGACTACAAAGAGGCTTCTTGCTCCCATGCCTCCTTCACCAAACGCCGCACTTTTGCCCTTCCTGCCCTTTCCTTCATGTCAAAGATCCTTTTTGACACGGTTCTCCTTTAAAACCCCGACCCCCTTTGACTCTTTGCAGTACATGTCTCGTGTAAAATCACAACGTAAGGTTGAGCGGCATTTCTTTAATAAGTTATAACACGACGTTTTGAAATCCCGGTGGTGTCATTTTCAGTGCAAAATGAAAAATATAGATCCACCCAACAGCAGTATGCTCCAAGCTCCAAATTTATTGTGCAAAGACGTGTTTCGACCTGAACTGGTCTTCTTCAGGTGTGTTTGATTAAGCTGACCCAAGTAAATTATCTGTACGGTGTGTTAGTGGCCTGTGTATGACACTGCTGCAGCCACAACCAGGCCATCGCTCAGGAGAACCGTGGCTGAGGTTTGAATGAGAGGAGGAAATGCTCGAGAGGAGATGTCACATTATTTATATTAGTCTGGATGTCAGATTCATAGAAATACATACACATACATACATAATACACAGACATTAAAGTCGATGGAGGGAGGCAGGTGCAGGCTATACATTGGTTGGGGGCATCGTGACATGGCATATAAATAAGAGCATTTACCTCTTGTGCATGTAAACAACTCAAATCATAATAATCACAGTAATAGCATTGCTCGCATAATTTTGTTTGTATGTAAATGCAGCCAAGAGGCTCCTGCTATGAAGTTATGACTATTGAGGTGAAACTTGTCTCGAACAAGTCCAATGTTTGGTACCTTTGTTATATAGCAAAATATAATATCATGCTTCCATGAGCTTAGCACATGAAAGTAATGTTTATTCGTCATTTGTATGTGACTTGACTTCATCCACAGCAATCCCATTCAGATTTCTTTGTTACGGTGTTGCATGCTCCACTGTTTATCATTCACTAACAAAGACCCTGGGCTACTGAAAACGCCTAATAACACCCATGGGTGATATCTCGGCCCTCACAAACATCAAACTGCATGGCAGTGATGCCAGGTTTATGCACATTTGTGGATCTTATCCTCCACAAGTGCAACCAATACACACACAACAGATTCACAGCTAAGGTTTATAATCAAAATATTACTTTTTCTTCATGAAGTGCATTCAAGTAAAACATTGCCATAACCCAAATGTAAATGTTCTGTTGATTATAACTCTGTGACAGAGGCTCCTTGTCTGTGGTTTGGGTGCTGAATGACTCACTGACAGTCTGACCCGGCCTTGCTGCCGGAGCTGCTGCAGGAAAAAGAGGCTGGATGAAGATAAATAAAACAATGTTTAGAGGAAAACTATTTGGATAATGCAGATGAAACTGAGCATTCAGAAATGGCAAATGAATTATGGGTGATTGTGCATTTGGAAAGTGGAGTTAAATGGCAATAAGTCTGGTGTCAGTTTGTCAATAATGTGGTAATTACATCTCAAAGTAACCCGGCCTGCCATGGGCAGCATTAATGACAACTTAAATCGTCAGTTTAGCTCCCATGGGATCCTTCATTCCCTCTGTCGGGTTCAGACTGACGTGCCATAAAACCCCATTAGGACAAAATTTCACTTACCACCATGTTTACAATTGGAGTAAATGGACACAAATAAGCTAATATGGTGAAAAGCTAATGTGACAGCGCTGCAGCAGTGTGCTGAGCTCCCCATTCCCTTATTTGAGAGTTGAGTCATCTGTGTCATATGATGTCATCTGTTACAGAAATAGGTTTGAACTGTCAACAGCGGCCGATGATGTTAGAAACAGCGACGTGAAACCTTCTGACTGTCAATGAGGGATGATTGCTGCAGTGTTGCATCAAATTGACGTGCACGGGATGAGATTGTTTGAATAAATTTCATCCTAGGTGTGCAGGGCTGTTAGAGTGGAATCATTCGCAATAATAAAGTCCTCTTCCATTAAAACATGTAATTGCACAGTTCCCAATCTTAATGCAGTTTTGATTCCGTATTTGAACCCTCTCCTACCCACCGGATAGATGAACTGAGCTGTCAGTGCAATTCTTTAACATCACCAACTCCATTGCCTCATCACTTTTTAAATTATTACCCAAACTGACTCCTCCACTTCAGTTTGATGACCTCTAGGAATAAATTCAATGTCTGAGATTAGAAATCTAAGGTGCCACTCAAACTATGATGCAACCAGGTGCCAACATGTTGGGAAATTATTAAAAAAGCTCCTTGAAAATGATTTTTCTTAACTTTTTTTTAATGGTTTTGAATAAGTAAGTAGCTGTAACTTAGCTGTCAAAATACAGTACATTTCTGTCCCTGAGTATAACCCAAGGTTTCTGGCTTTTTCTATTTATTTATTTATTTTATTTTATTTTATTTTATTCTTTTTTTTTCCTGAACAGTCAATATTGGATCAAATTGTGAGGCAGCTGGTGAGTTCCCCTGGCCAGATTTGGAAATTGTACTGCTGGTGCTTACAGCAATATTTCACTCAGGTACACTGTTGTTTTCCTGGATGTTCAACTTCTCATTACTATGGGAACAGTCAGTCTTCAACAAGTCTGAAACTTTTGTCTTACCTTTGGAATGAGAATCCAACACAAACATCTAGACTTCTCTCGACTCTTTGTACTAATGAGAAAAAAGTTCCTCTGCAAAAAAATGAAATGCAAAAAAAAAAGAAGAAAGAAAAAAGAAGCATAAAAATCTTGATTTTGATTATGATTTGTGATTTGATTTTGAATTTTGTTCACCCAGTTTAGTTCAGTATGAATTAGCTGCTTTGTCCTTGTGCATTAGAGTGCAATTAGAGTCTTTTGCTATGCAAAAAGCCCCCGTATTATTCAAATTATGGTTTGCATAAAAGTTTTCAGCTATACTAGTTTTCAGCAACACCACAGATGCTCTCATATATTGACTCAGCTGATGCATATACTGGCATAGCTACTATGTTGGAAAAAGGATTTCAAGGATTAACTAAGGCAGTGGGTGGCATCTGGATAACCATATGGAAAGCCAGTGTCAGCGGTTCAGTGTTTACCAACCCACATGGCAATATGTATACCATAAAGTACAAATGTTATACCAAAGTGGAACACTGCTTTAAGTTGGAACGTTTAAATGGCCTGTAGAAACAACATTAAGCGCTTTTGTTCAGCAGTTCGTAGCATCAAACAGATGCTTTTGGGAAACGCTGCTCGTAACTGTTACACAACTCCTCAGTACATATTTGAGGTGCCACGCTCTTTTATAAGAAGTCAACGTAATATAGTAAAAATGTGTCCGTTAAGAGAGTAGAGAGAGAAGAAAGTAGAGCGAGAGAGAGAGAGTGGGGTGTGTTAAGGCCAAATCTATACCAGAATTACTGAATGCTTTTCTCCAAAAGATTTCAGAGGCTCAAATTCGGGAGCTTTGCATATGGAAGCTGCCAATAACAAGGAAGGGAGAACAGCAAAGATTCAACAGGCTCACTAACAAGCCTGGGGAAAAAAAAAAGGAGGTTTGTATTGTTTTGATAGACTGTCAGACGCCGCATGGTGCCTCAGAGAAATTGTCTGCGTCTCAAAGGCTTTGGACGGCCCGTCTGCATCCCAGGCATCACGTAAGGACAAAAATAACCATTTGAATCATACCATGTCTTTAAGGTTAATGTTGACTGTGGGCCATTTGACAGAGGGCCTAGGCAAAGTCTGCCAGTGGAAGCTGTTATCAGTTAGTCAGGAAATCTTTTTTCAGCTTATTTATTTTTAAAGTGCTCCTATTGGTTACACAGTTTACTAAAACATTGCTTAACCCAGCTTTTTTCTTGTTGTTGTTCTTTTTTTTTTAGATGTGAAGTGCCTCTATGAGCTGTAGGTGAAACTCATTTACTCACTGTATTACTACTGGCTGCTACTGGCTATCACCTGAACTGTGTAACTGTCTAACTCTAACTGTATCTGTGAAAAAAACAACAATAAATTGTTCAAGAAATTAAATAAATTTATGAACAATAAATAAATGAATTACCTTTTCATCAAGGCCAAACTAAAAAATCATCTTTGTGCTTCTGGAAGCATTGTGATGGTATAATCCACTGACAATTGAATCATGATTTTGCTATAATATATGCTGTCGGGTCAGGTCAGCAAAACTAGTGTATGTCGGTCTGGTTTTGGAGCGCAGCCAATCATTCAGGAAGCAGCTTCATCCAACATGCATCTAAAATAGAGCTGAAATTAATAGAAACTGATAGTCGTGGTCATGTCCAACCATCCAAATCTACAAGGTAAATGGCAGCAGAGCCAGGACTTAAGAAAACCAACAGAGCTTTATTTTACTATGTATTTTCCAGTGTAACTTAGCTGTCTTATTAGAAAAAGCAAATTAATTTTCTGTATGAAGGGCCACGAAGCAGAGCCTATTTTTAAGGCAAGCCACAGGCAGAAATCACAGACGGAAATGCACTTTTTCCAAAAAAATACAGTGAACTAAGTACCTTTCTCACATCTAAAGGCTTATTTAATTGCCACATTTTCTTATTGTTGATACCTTAATAAGAATCTGTACAAAGTATTTAACCAGACTACTTAAGAGGGTTTAATATCCCAAAGCCTATCTCATCATACCAGAACCCTTTTGAACACATGCTTTGGTTTTTCTATCTGGGTTGTATGGAAAACTACATTTTGACTAGAAAATACAGTTTTGCTCAAATTAGCTCTATAAAACCACAGTTCAACACCACATCTGTTTGTGCTGTACTGGTATCTTGTGAGTTTTTAAAAATATTCACCAGAATATGAAATTTATGGACAGGCAGATTGTAGTTCTGTATTGGCAACCAGACCACACCGGCAGTTAGGATGTTTTCCCATTTCCGATTTACCAAAATAATAATGTTGGACTGTTATAATGTCTATTTATTAGTTTAAGGCCTACTTGTATTTTGGTTCATATAATCAAATAAACAGCATGTACAATACTGCGTATTTTATTTTGGTAAAACGCTCTGATTTTTTGTAAGTGTAAGTAAGTGCGACTTGTATCACATGAACGCTGCGCCGGATCTTCACTTCGGTCAGTCGCCTCCCAGAGTTCATATCTGGGCACAGAACATCATCATCGTGTTCCCTGGAGGTGAGCCCTGACTCGCCATAATAAAAAGAGAGGTTGTATTTTATTTTGGTTTTTGTTTGATGCAACAACATATTAATTATTCAATGATAAACTTCCACAGAGAGGAAGCTTTTTATTTTAGGTTTGATATTTCAGATTCATGCAAAAAATGCGGTGAAACTTCCAGCAGACTTTGTGCCTGTCAATCCACCTCATGTCCCCACAGACGTCAGCATCACGAGGTGATCCTGGTGGTGATGTGCCTGACTTGTTCACGTTGTCTCCTGATGGTCACTGAAACATTTTCACTCAAGGTTACAGGGTGACTTCCACTACACATATCTGTGAAACAGAAATGTGTAGGCTATAGAACATGGGTGCAAATAAAAAGCTTCACATCTATGGCACCCTGTTTTCTTGTTTTCCAAATACCTGCAAAATGTAGTGCAAGCAAAGCACAGAACACCAAAAGTCAAACCGGCAGTCCTTGCACACTGCTGTGACGCAGAATAAACACCTGGCTCGACATACTGTGTGAAACAATCTGATGACTTAAAACTCTGACTCACTCTGCTTCTGCCTTTGTCCCAAGGTTAAGGCTCCAAATTAAAGCCAGAGAATCTAAAGTACATGTTGAATGGAAACATACTCGTCTGTCCTGCTCCATCAGAGGCGAGCCAGCAGGCTGCCGCTCCGTGTAGCTCGAGGGGGTCGTGTCTTCCCCGTTACTGTCGTCATGCCTGGCTGTGAGGGAACATTTCCTGCCAGAGAGAGATCCAATCTGAGCCACAGGGGGAGAGTCACCCTTAGGCTACAATACCACACACAGACCCAAAACGGCGAATGTGCATCTGCAGAGACAATGTTCTCCCTTTTTTTAAAGAAAAAAAAAAACAAATGAGAAAAGCATGGCTCAAGCAGCCGACTTTGCTCTGCTTTTACCTCAAACTCTACTCTCTGTGCTGCTTTTTCATTTCTTCTCCGGCTTGCAACTGAGTGCACTGCAAACATGCACTGTAGTACATCCAATATTAATATCACGAAGAAGAGGAAGAAGAAGAAAGAAATCTGATCAGTGGGGTCTGAGAGCATAGATGAACGAACAAACAAACAAAAATAAAAGATGCACCACCGCAGACCCATAGTCCCCCACTCCATTTTAATTTCACTATTACTTCTTAAATTACTATGACCACCTCTACCTCTCCGCATTATAATAATAATGAAGTTTACAGAATTCACAGCACAGAAAGCTTGACAATGGACTTAAACATTTGAATGTGTAAAAAAATCAAACGTATTTTGTTCCCGAGCCAGACAGTCATATCCTGGAAATTGTAAATATTCCAAAACCAAAGAAATCTTTTGCAAGTGGCATTGTTCGGGGATAATTGTGTCTGGAAACAAAGAGCTTACAACACAATGATGAATGTGGATGCTCTTTTCCATTGAGCAACGCTGCAGCAAGGGAAGTATAGGCTGACCCACTTTAGACCCATATGTGAAGGTGATGTATGGGCGATGTTGGGGAGGCAAAGAATGAGGCGATGGGAGGCGTGAAAGAGAGGAAAGCAGCTGGGATTCCCCCCCTTAGTTTAATTGCTGAAGTTTATTGTCAGTGGATAATTATCATGTGGGGAACATCATCTTCTTTCTTCATCTGCTGCCGGTCATTAAAAAGAAAAGGTTACTCTACATCTCAGGCTTTGCTCATCACCAAGAAGAGACGATTCCAACAATGACAAAATATACCAAAATATACTCACAATTTTCCACACCAAGAAAGATCAAGGTCCCTTGATTTAACACCGTGCTACGAACATCCATCAAACCACTGCAGGATGAAGAAAGAAACAAGAGAAAACATAATAAAAAATCAGCGATTTAGATCACTGAATCATTGACCGAATGCTGAGCAGTGGTAGGTCCAAGCAAACAAGTCAATATTTTTGAATCTGTGACAATGATGTTGAATGCGCTTTCCGCCCAATAGGGTGCATTCTTAATTTATTTACCATTAGGAGGGAAAAAAAGGCCCACATTGGAGGTCAAACTCCACTGTGGTGGCTGTGTTTGGCCTGTTTGGATCAGCTGGGATTTGTGAGGTCCACAGATGGTTGCCGAGAGTCAATGATACATGATGCCTATATGGATGCGGGGTAATTGCCGGTTACGTTGTGAACATGACAAATTGCCTCCACCAAAGTGGGGTCCCTCAAGTGAAACAAGCAGCCATGAGGTCACTCCCGGGTTAAGAGCGTTATCGGCTGTTGACCTTGACTACTCCGTCTCACTTACGCGTGGCACGGGTTGGCAGGGGAGAGAGACAGGACCCCGAGAATGCCCACAGTCAGTCTGATCACAATTAACTCCAAATGTTGTGCAAGTCCTCTATATGCAAAAGCTTAAACGTACATGAAATCGCCTGCATTGTGCAGGCCCCAAGCAGAATTTCACAATTGAAACTGAAATGATTAATGCTTCTGGATTTGGATAATTTTCTATTTACAATACAAAAGCCTGGATAAATGGTCTGCCTGTGATGACTGCAACTCATCATTTGCTTTCTCAGCTGTAAGCGCCTATTTAAGGACTCCAATCCTGTTACAGATTAAAGCATTTAAACTTCTGAATCCCTTAATATTCATAAATCACCCCCCATCAGGAGAAATCAGTAAATACATAGAATATGTCTGCTTTATGTCCCATATTTAAAATAGAAATAACACACTGTGACATGAAACTCAGAAATATCACAGAACAGCTATTTCAGTGACCCATCAATATTTCATTTGTCCACTTAAATTTGCCTTTGGAGCTCATATTTTTAGATCGAATTTGTTATGCCATATTTCAATGGGTGGTGCCCCATGTGTATCCAAATGCAGAGTGCGGTGCATGGATGATAACTTGCTAACTCCCTTGATCTTAGGTTGGCTTGGCTCCTCGGCTGAATCCTACTCGGTAATGGCTGCCGCTATTTTAAACAAACCATGGGGGATGCATCTATTTTGCATTAAACCATTTCATTCTGACAACTCTCCCCGGGCTGCTGACAAATCCGTGTTTCAGAGGCTCGTCGTTGGATAGTTGGATACACAAACATGTTGGACAAGGAGGCTTTATGATATTTCTTCCATGCTTCTGTTTGTAATACGCTGAGGTGTTTTTCTGAATATCTGAGTGCCAAACACATCCGGTTCTGTCATTTTAATGATGTTTTGGTCCCCAGCAAAGGGAACAGAGACACACAGAGGCAGAAGAGTTACCCACCTTGTTATTGTCTTACCCCTTTTTCACAAGTTGGTTAAGTACAGCCGGGCGGAGAAGCGTCTTTGAAATCAACTTCTCCTTTTCCCATTGTCTAAATATAACTCACTCAGTCTTACCTGCCTGTTTGTGTGAAGGCAAACATACGGCCATTGAGCTCCTATGGGTGCAAGAGGTAATTATTTGGAGAAAGCTGCGATGTTGCAGTTGGAGAGAAGGGTGTTAATTACCTCAGTGGATTCACAAGATGCTTCCTCTTCCCTTTTCTTTTGTTCAGACCCTTTACGAGCTAATTAATTATGAAACAATGCACAGGTGATTCATCTGAGAGCGGGGAAATGTTTGAACCTTTCTACTCCCTTCCACATGTCCGCAGAAAACCAAGGGAAGGCTCTTTATCATATATCAAGTGCTGTGTGCATAGGTGCATAACTGAGCATAATGTACAGCGGAGGAAGCTTTTAATGGGGCCTCTAAATGACAGAGGGCTCAGCTCATGGGAGAAAAGTCCTTTGAGGAGCAGACAGTAAAGCAGTGGTCCTCAAAATTTTTCTTTTCAGATTCCCAAACAGTCACAAATTAAGGCCGCAGACCTTCATTTGATGAGATTTTGTTCCTGGGACTCCCCATTTCACAGGACTCTTGTTTTTGATGATTTAGTATCGAGCTGTCTGCGTTGTATCAGGGGAGATTGTGCAGTGATGAAAGTGAAACCTATGATTGGAGGAGCGATACTTACACTTTCTGGGATAATGCTTAGTGAGTACAATTTTAATGCGATTGAACTATTCCTCAATTTTTGCTGGTGGGCCCTCTGGAAAAAAAACACAAGGGCTTCTGGGAGCAGGTTTCGAATTATGATTTGGCTTTCAGGGGGGTTTCTAAAAATAGAAGTTGGAGAGGTAGGCGTCTTATGTCTGGGAGTCAATGAGATTCATACGCTGAGAATAAAATACAGCAGAGTGATGCGCACCAAAATGAAATGCAGACTACAAACGGGAAAGGAAACGGCCTCGTGTTATATAACACAGGTGCATGTCTAAATTGAGGTTGTCGTGCTTATTACTGAACATCACCTTTGTCACTTTACGCTCCGACAGTCAACACACTCTGACACGTCTCTATCAGTCTTTGTCTCTGTTTCACTCACACAAGTCTGAGAGTCTGTCAGACTTCTAACCAGTCAATATAAATCATATCAAGCTAACAGACTGTCATATGCAAATAATCTGCCATCATACCATAATATCTGCTGGCACATTATTCCAATTGCCCAATTCAACCTGCGACTTAAAGTGCATTTCATGGTAGAACATAATGTAAACATAATGTAATGTGTCAGTGTAAAGAACGCAGGCACTCTTATTTTGAAGCTTTTATACTTATATGATGATGTGCATTTTGTTGAATTCAGATTTCCCCGTACTATCAACCAATAAGAGTGTGTGACCTTGCATAGACTTACGCATCAAACAGTGCAGTTTACATGCAGAAGCACTATTTTCACTGAGCAGTATAGAAATACTGAGAAGGAATGACCTCATCTTGTCATCAATTAGACACTGATAATATTTTTAATGTGGTTTCAGTGTTTCACATAGAAACTATTTAAAGAAACACTGTAAATACACCCAAATTATATTTCTCCTCAATGTAGCTTAGTTGAATTGGTAGCTGGTGAAACCCCACCAAGATACACACAAGCTACCTAGATGGAGCCATTGCACTGGAGGTAAGTGGGACGATATCTTGTGTTTTTTTTGGGTGAACTCCCTTTTAACATGATGGACGTGGATTGTAATTTTCAGAGACCACCCGAAATTAATGCTTTTTTCGCTCTGTGGGGACCTCACGGCTCTTTCAGGAAAGCTCAGGTGTTCTTGCCCCTTTTTCCAAATGATCCTTGTGACTCCCTGAGCTCCAGTCTGAAAATTTACTATATTAAGGAGCCTGACATTTGTGAAAAGACGTCTTACCTGAGTTGGAGAATATCAAACCAGCGCTCAGCTGTAAATGGACTGGATTTATACAGAGCTTTTCTAGTCTACTGACCACTCAGAGTGCTTTACAATGTCCGCCTCACATTCACCCATTCACAGACTCATTCATGCACTGATAGTGGAGGCCGCCATGCAAGGAGCCAACCTGCTCATCAGGAGTGGGAAGGGGTTCAGTGCTTTGATCAACGACACTTCAACGTGCTCTCTGGATGAGCCGGGGATCAAACCAGGGACCAGATGAGTCCTGCATCTACCTCCAGCCCCTTTTTGCAACCCCAATCACTGCTACCAGCCGTGAGGCCAAACACCAAGGCCTAGTAATAGAGTCATCTGTAAGATAAATAAACTAGATGCGGCCGTCTGCCCTCCTGAACCAGACAGAGGAACAGTAGCGGGGCTTCTCTCTCTGTCATCTGTCGGAGGGCCGGAGCTCAGCCTGGAAACTATCAGGAAGATGATGTGTCTCTAGAGACGGAGACGCCTGGGGAGAGAGGCAGCTCTTAATCATCAGGGACCCACTTCTCTGGCGTTTCTCCCATCATCGGGGAACGCTCACCTTTTATTGCCAACATGCAGAGGAACCTCTCTTGAGCGCAGCAGAGCAGCTTCTGACTCACAAATACTTTCATCGCAATTGGTGTTGAGAGCTTACAGTGCTCTGAGCAAATTTAACATTAAATTATCACCACATCAGTTTTGACACATCAGTGTAATTACTGCACATGAATGGGCTGGGTTTGGCAGGAAATCCTCTTGATTGCTTTAGTGCTGTAAAGGGAGGTTGCTTTATGGCGCAAAACAGGAAGAGGGCACTGGTCTTCCAGCACGCACACAAAGCTAAGAGATTTCAAAATGCGAGAGACCTGTGGAAAAATCACTTCCAACAGGTTTATCATTTTCAGTAAACAGGGAGAGAAAGTAAACAGCATTATCCTTTTTGTGACAGGAAGCAGCAGATTTCATGGCACATGTGGTCTTTATTTTGAGCAACACTAGCATCAGCAGTACCACGTGTGAGCTGGAGGCGCCCAATTACCTTAACCATGATCTCATTTGTTTAAGCTAATTATACCAAGGTATCACCCTTAATTGGCTGATGATAAAATTGTTCACATAGCACCTCAGATTTGGTCATAGTAACAGTATTTGTTTGGATATCTCTGCATGGCTGTAACTGATGAGAGAGATACTTTTTAAGTTTAAAAAGTTTTATGAGGACTCATTTAATTCGATTTGCTTTTTGGCACAAATGTGAGATGAACAATATTACCAAAACATTTAAATATAACTGAATTAAAATAATAAAAAAATAAATAACGACATAGCTGCAAACATCTGTTCCGCATGGATGACTGTGTGTGTGTGTGTGTGTGTGTGTTGCACTACCTTGTTAGTGAAGGATAAATCACCGGTGAAACATGCCCACATTGTGCCTGTTGCTCACAAAAGCCTCATGAGCCTCTTTCCTGTTGCACCATAATCTCTCAGAGAACTAAATTGTTCATTAAAAACTTTTTAGTCACTCTAATTTGCCTGCTACTTGGAAAGATTCAGCTTTTTCCCCCACTCTCTGCTACTTCAAATTATATAAATACATTCATCTGAAACTTACTGTGTCTGACCATAGAAATAATAAACTGACAGCTGAACTAATTAGTTAAAGCTAAGTATGTTGTCACCACACCCTGGCCTGTGTTTAAAATCCTTATTTCTTCAAAACTACTCTGATAGTTTTCCAGCAGTAAACAATGCCATAATGTTAACACAATATTGAACTAGTTGCGGCATATTTGTGTAGATATGTGCCGTACTTGATCCTTTTTGGCAAATCCACAATATCTATGATGCCATGATTCAACATGAATAACGCTAGCCAAAGCTGCTGGTAGTGGTTCCATTGCTAACCTTACATCTGTGTTCAATGGTTATATTCACTAACAGCTAACTTCTAACTTGTTTTCAAAAAACTAATTCCAAGACATGTATGGAATGGTACATGTGATCCATTGTCAGAAAAAGAGCATTCTTCCCAAAATTGTTGGAGCATTCCTTTAAATTGCTGGCGAGTGGCCAAAAGTGTGGTAATGCACTCAGAGGTGTCTTGAAACAGGAAATTAATAGGTGGAGGTGAAGAACCCCATGATGCGAAGTGGAGTGGGATTCGCCTCCGCCAGCTGCACTACGGCTTACTTCTTATGCCTTCAGTAGTTTCTTGGTGAACTTAGGTTACAGATGAAATTCTTTTAAGTTCTTTTCCTGAACATGCCAACTGGTCAAAACATGCTTGAGTGGAGAGTGACAGAGGGAATCCATCTCCAGTCGTCTCCCCCCTCCATTAGGTCTGTATGGGAGCAGCAGCCAGCCGCTGAGGGCTATTTCAGCTGGGCTGCAGACAGCAGCCAGGAGGACGATCATTTGTAACTAGTCAGTCAAAGAGGCTCCAGACCACACTGAGACTGGAGGTGGAGGTGCGGAGGTGGTATGACCCTGGGCCAACCTCACAGCCCCCCGCTGTGAGAGGAATTAGAGGTGATAGGTGATCAATGGGAGCACACGTTTGAATAATCCATGCGCTCTGTAACATATTACTGTGGTAAATCTGCCCGGCTTGTGGATCTCTTAACCCATAAAGCACCACCATAGGAACATATCCCGTACTACAGGCTCTTACAGATGTAGCTGAGATGAGAAGAGATCTTTTCTTTAGTGCATGTGTCTGTTACCAGTTAGTCTACCACTGTATTTCCTGTTAGCTAGTTTTGCAGGTGAGGCCATGCAAATAAATAGACATTCAACAGGATTCTCATTTGGAAAAAAGTTATTCACAGCATCTGTAAGACTTGGTCACAAGAAATCTGTTTGTATTTCTCCACAGATCATGAGAAGTAAATTCAGGGCCAAATGAGTCTATACCTTCTTTTAGCACAAACAGCACAAAATGCAGGACCGGTAGCTAAAGTGAACAAACAACAAACAAGCAAAAAAACAACCTAGCATAAATAATTTATTAAACGCTCAGATGCTCACATGGCCCATGGCCACTATTTCAGAATAAATCAATGTCTATACCAGCACTAACAGCTCTCATGTAAGCGCAGTGCCAGTATATCTGCATAGGACTTAAAAGAACACAGGCATACACACATATGCATGTAATGTAATATACATACTGTACATGTATATGACATAAGTATTAGTATTCCCTTCTGTTACGTGGCAATATTGTCATACATACAGTATATATGGATATATGTTTGTCCCGTATAGAATTTACTGCATCAGCCAGACTGGGGTCAAGAAGTGTTTTCAAACCATTCTGGACTGGTAGACGGGCGGATCTCACTACATTTGGGCAAGATGGTGTTTGCCAAACTCATTTAAATTGACTGTCCTTTGTTCCCTGAACTTCTGTTCCTGACTGCATGTTTCAAACCTCACCAAAGTAGATCTACACAAACCAGAAAAGGTATTTCCAGTATGACCCAGGTTTGACCTTAGCAATAGCAACAGGCCATCTCTCATTCATGTTCTGGTATTCACTGTTGTGGCCTATTGGGGGCACCAAGGTACCAGAAACAGACGTAGTGTGTTCTGTCAGTTAGCTAAGCAAGGATAAACAGGGGGCAAATCATCTCCCTCTCTCACACACTTTCAGGAAAATGACTGGCACAAGAAGAAAAAAAATGCATTCATTGTTAGTTTAGGGACTCAATTAATAACGCTTGAGATGAAAACCCTCTCAAATGCTAACCTGCTAAGTAAACAATCAGTGGGTGAATGTTGGAAGGGAGAGAGCTGCCCTCGTTTTGGCTTGTTTAAGAAAACAAGGGAATGCAATAAAGACCCTAAACACAGCGTAACAGCAATTAATATTCCTGTGCTGAGCGGGGTGCTTGGTTTTAGGCTGGTCACGAGGACCTGCTGGCTGCTCTGCTTCACACAAGTCAGATAATTACCTATTTAGATTTCACCCAGATAGCCTTTCTGCGCAAATGAAGAAGAGTCTCTGTGTGAATGATGGTGAATGAGAGAAAGAGTCAGAGGCTGTGTGTGTGTGTGTGTGTGTGTGTGTGTGTGTGTGTGTGTGCGCCTGCCTGTGCTGCTGGCCCTCAGCCAGAGCCTCTTGAAGGCATTACCACTGAACGTGGTAGTAGAAGCACTATCATACATGTTAATAATGAATCGAGGAAAAATTATTATGCCAATGTCCAACTCATGTAAGAAACAACTAGCTGACTGCACATTGGTGCTTTTTTCTACAAAAGTGACAGTGTGTGTGGACAGACAATCATTTTCAAGCCTTTCAGCAGTTTAGAGGATAGTTTTAGCTACTGTAAGATAGCTAACAGCTGCTGTTTGATGAGCAGAGTGCAGGCCAGACCAATTGCATGTTGATGTCCTTTGGCTGATTTGTCTAAATCAGTGGTGAAAGAGGGGACATTTGTTTCCATGGGAGAGGGCTATTTATCAGCAGTGATTGATATCCACCGACACAGGACTGCCTCAGGCTCCACTCATCCATCCGGTGCCAATCACTGAGCTATGCCAGAGCAATTCACACTGCCTTCAGCGCTCGAGTTTGGCTGCAGCAGCAGAGCAGGCAGTCTCCTGAGATTCTAGTCAGAGCTTATGGGATCGTCTTTGTCCCTCAGACATAGAAATCAGCTCTTTGTCGTAAAAGTTGTCATAAAATCAACCTATCTACTAATTTAGGAGTCTTTGAATTTTGGCTTCATACTTAGCCTCGCGAGCCAGTCGAACATCGGCAGCTGTTAGTGAGAGATTGACTGGCCTCTTTTTTCAGTTAGTCCCAACTTTGGAAGGACCAGTCGGCTCAAGGACCAATCAGTTCTAGTTTCAGCTTCATGGCCAGTGATGCAATCTAGCAGCGACTCAGCAGAAATTTCAAAACAACAACGGCAGCAGCTGTGCATAACA
Source organism: Holocentrus rufus (assembly GCA_900302615.1). Classification (NCBI taxonomy): domain Eukaryota; kingdom Metazoa; phylum Chordata; class Actinopteri; order Holocentriformes; family Holocentridae; genus Holocentrus; species Holocentrus rufus. The sequence continues at coordinate 1,642 of OMLF01012975.1, read as the reverse complement.
TCAATAAAACCATACATTCTGTTTTACAAGAGCCGGAGAAGATAAAAAAAAAATGTCTGCACTGAAGGCTTTTGCTCCCAACCGGAATTGACAAGAATCTGATTCATTAACTAGATCTATAATAAAAAAATAAAAATGGTATGCAGGAGGGACACTGTACTCATTGTTTCTCCACTGATTGATTATGGAAGAACAAATCCATGAGATGCAGGTTTTGGTAACAGTAGTGGACGTTCTCTGTGATTTTGTCAAATTGTTGGCAGTAGCCTTGAATCATGGCTGCTGAAATGAGCATTTCACTGATTTTCAATCCAAGCTCCAGTCTCATTCTGTTCCAAACATACAACTTATCAATACCCTATGTGTCTCAAGAGTCTGCCCAAGCAGCTTGGGAAGAACGCTAGCAGAACTTCAACACCTTATTCAGAACCATGTAAATTAACAGAGGGGTGTACCGTCTTTGTTTTGCTAGCAAACAGTGGAAGCAAGCGAGTCTAAAAAAAAACATATTGATACCACGGAGCACATGAGTGAAAAGTTAGGCTACATATCTGTGTGAAAGTGAGAAGTGCATGTTGGGTGTTGTAGGTGTTTTCAGTAGGGACAACTGCAGCCAGTTTATTTCAGTTTTCTTTGTTTATATTGCACAAATTAAAAAAAATCTATACCCATGTGCACTGTGGACAAATTGTGCACAAATATAGAAACATAATGCAGTCTGTTCCCACTGTCAATTTTGTCTTTAATAACAAATGGCTAATTTACTCAGATCTAGTGTGTGTTGTTGTTGATGAAGTGTCACTACCAATAATTATAACTGGTCTCTGAGATGACAAACTGTCTGTGGCACACTGTTGTTCTGTCCGATGATGCTGCATTATAATACATGCATTATTTTGGGATTTGATTTCATTTTGATATTCAGTGAGTCTTTTGTGTTCATAAACTTTTATTTTGGCTTTGATTCTTGATAAAGCTGTCCAAGAGACAAGTGAATTTCATGGTCCAGAACTTCATTGATTGTCCCCTTTTCAGGGGTCCAACATTTTAGAGGCACAAAGTAAGAGATTTGACAGCACTTGACAGAAACAGAAAGTTATTATTTGGCCAAGCTGATGAACATCGTCTGGCAGTTTTTTAGGCTGAAGAATAAAAATAAAACATGCTGATTGTTTTGTGGCTGTATGCTATTTTTGTTAGCATTAAATTCTGCATGTCATGACATACAGGAAGCAGACATGCCTGTACAGCCTGATGATTTTTAGCAGGTCATAACATTTGTTAGGTCAATGTCATGTTTGATAGGACAAAAAGCTGTTGTAGAACAAGGACTAGTGTTGGTTCACTAGTACACATAAGTGAAAAAGGAAAAGTGTCTGAGAGAAATGTAGGAAATTAGCCATTCAGTTATACTGGTGTGAACATTTTCTTTGTTGTCTCCATTTGGGGACGGGAAATAATAATAATTGGAAAACAAACAAAAAAAACAAACAAACAAAACTGTCGCAAAGGTTTCATCCATGATGACTAAGACCTGGTCCATCATCCCAGGTGTCAGAGGATCATCTCATTATTTCAGCATGCAGTGTGGCTCTTACAATTCCTGTTAGCATGTTAGGTACGAGCAATTAATTAATTTATG
>OMLF01012973.1:0-20605 GCA_900302615.1 Holocentrus rufus | reverse complement strand
TTGATCTTGATCCAAAGACCAGCACAACTCAACACGTTGCACGTACCATCAGGGACCTCTCTGTCGCTGATATGCTGCAGGTAAGGCCCGGTGTTGTCATCACTCACGTCGGTGTTGGTCTGGTAGTCCTCCAGCCGCTCCGCCGGCTGCCTCGAGGGTAGTTTTGGGCTCCCCTCTGGAGAGACGCAGCATGACACCGTATTCCCCATTCCAAAACCGTGTGTAAGCTTTACGCTATTTCAGCCAAGTCCACAGTAGTGCAAATATTTGTTGCTAGCTAAAGTTAGCTGCCCCCAACAACATAAACATGAGCAACGGGTTTGTACAATACTATCTTTGCGTGCTAAATCGCCGCTGTCCACCAACTCCTAGGAATTGCATTCCTGTCCATTTGTGGGTATGCTCGCCTGTCTGTCAGGCAACAACAGTGCAGAAACAGTTTGCTTGATAGACGCACTCTACCACAGAAGCTCAATGTTTGTCTATGCAACGCTCTTTGTGTGCTTGGGGTATAAATATCCAGCAGCTGTTAGCTGAAATCCAAGTGGTAGCTAACTCCTTCATTCATTCAACGCGCGCCTCTCGGTTGTTATGCTGCCGGGTAGCTAGCTAGCATTTTAGCAAGCTAGCTAGCTAGCTGCTGTCCTTAACTTTTTACTGCGCATTAAGTCCCCTGTAGCTGTTGTTCAAACACCACTGAAAGAAGAAAGAAAGAACAGCGTTACGACTTCCAACCAGCAAATTCTTATGAGTACTCTTTCCAAGACTTCCCGTAACCCGACGGCTGTTCTCTTACTCCGTCTGTCGCAAAATCTTCCCCGAGGCTTCTGTGGCCTTCACAAATTGTAAGTGCCCAGCTGAAGAGAAAACTCAAAGTCAGGCAACAAAAATGTGTCACACCGAGTTAATATTGTTAGGTCTTCTCCGGGCTCATCTGATACCAAGTTCAGGTGGTCAGAACCGTCCACTCAGGGCTTCAACCCCACCGGGCTAATACTGGGGCTACTCCCCGCTGCCGCCATCTGTCTGGGCTGAAACGCCGATACTTGGCACAGAGAGGCAGCACCCGCCCACTTAGGAATTCCATTCACTACCATTGGCCGTGTAATCAAAACAGGAGCATTTTCCAGCCGTTCATTGGACGAATTAGTTGTCCGTAACAAACGATTTAAACCGATGAATGCGTTTAGACAGAATGCTACTATTTTCGTATCCGCAACCTTATTTGACAGTAAAAACTGAAGTCAGCCCCCTATTGCACACTCGGTCTGTCAATCAATTTAATTAAATTGCTGGAAGCCCCAGCTCTGTAATAAAAATTCTTGTCAATTGTCCCTTCCTTCCTTCTCTCCACCCTTCACCCAAAACTGAAACCCACTTTAAGTATGGAAAAGAAAGAACCAAGGAAAGAAAGACTGCGTTACGAGAATGTGCAAAAAATACAAGAGTAGAAAAAGCATGCTGAGATACTGGAGGGAAGAATGAATTTGAGGATACAAAAAATAGGCCTATAAAAATATAAATATGTTTGTAATATAGGTCATACAAATTAAAAAGGGGTGTACAGGACTAGATGTCAGAATAATTCTTTTGCTGCATACATTTTACAGTGGTTTACCATTCTGCCAAGTAGAAAGGTTTTCAAACTCAACCAAATATTAATACATGGCAGATAATTTGCTCTATAATAAAAGCACAGGCCAAGTGCCCTGTATTTATCTGATGTACTGCTGTGAGCCATCGTAACTTGACCTTATTGGATTCTTGGGTCGTGGTTTGTAAAACCATCAGAGGCATACAGCTTGCTCAGCAAGTCAAGGTGAAGACAGTTTTACCCTCTATTTATGAGTGTATCATTTAAAATTACTGAATTTTGACACTAAATACTGTCTTATCACCAGTCTCTATCCAGATATACAAGTATAAATGCTGCCAGTACATATCAGCTTGAATGTAGTGAAAAACATTTGAACCTTGCAGGTCCGTTATAGGAAACATGTTTTTTCTTTCTATTGCTCATGCCTTTAAAGATTAAAAACAGCATTTTGTCTCCTGTCATCAGCTTGTTGGAAGAGCTTTTATTTGTTATCAATAAAAAAATGTAATCAATAAAAAAATTGAATTTAAATCAATAAAATAATTGTATTAATTACCAATAAAAATAGCATTTTGTCTCCTGTCATTGGATTGTTAAAATGGCTATTTATTAATCATCAATAAATTAACAAATGAAAAACTTCGAGAGCAATTTATTGTGATATAGCAAGTGTTTACAAAAGAGTGATGCAATGTAAGAGTTACAGAGCACTTTCAAATAATAGGCTGGTAGAGTTTCATAAGGTAACGATGTTGAAACAAACAGTATACAACACACCATTAGGTGTCCCTATTACATACTATACAATAAATGGCATTTTAAATTGATAACTTGTAAAAGTGGCAATATATAAACAGATCACGCAAAAGTTAGAAAAAGGTTATTGACACTGTTCTAGAAATTCTACATGTACTTACACGCATGTATACCAATCTGTGTCATGCACAAATGAAGCATGGGTATAAACAGTTCTTGCACAGAAATGAAAACACTGTTGGTAAAGGATCATGTTTAATCACATCACATACTTGAGCTCAATATATCAAATCAACATAAGTAGGCTATTACTATTTCTTTTCCAGCACCAGCACTGTGGGTTACAAGAAGTGGTTCAAATGACAGTTTCAAAATTGATTTTTCTTTATGGAAAAAAAAAACACAAATTGCTCAAAGCCTGTCATTGACCCTCCCTCGCAGATTTTGCCTTTTCTTCTCTCCTGCATTAACTGGGTTTCCCACAGTCAGTGAGGCTCAAGGTGTGCTGTGTCAAATTGCGTTTTCCCCTGACATGAATGCTTAATCTGCCCTGAAAAAGGCACCGCAAAAAGATTACCTCTGCAATTTGTCATGCTTGGATTCAGCCGCACAAATGATTTGTCAAAAACCATGATATGAAAGGCAAGAGGCAGACCAAAAAGAGATGAAGGTGTGTGCTACTCATGAAGGCTGAGTGCAGCTACAGTACATGTTCTCGTGTTGTGGGTGAGCAGTAACCTCTAAGCAATTTGTATTACTCCAAGCATGAGGCGCAAATTGATTCTTGTAGTCATTTCGTCCACTAGTGCAACCACTTTAGACATTAAAAATGTATACTATACATTATCAACCTTTTTAACATAGAAAAATAAAACAAGTTGACCAGCTAATAATACGATACAAAAGAAAGCAAAATATGACATGAGTCTGTGTAGTTTCTGGGTAGAAACATTTTTTTTGGAAGGCAAAGGTTTGGGCTCTGCGCTGAAAGAAGAGTTTCTCCCACTGCAGAGAACCTGCCATTTATGTGCGAAAAAAAAAAAAAAAATTATGGTTTGCAGAGGCTAATCCACTGTTAAAATTAACAAAGACCAAGGTGGTGATTAAATATTTACATGTGTAGCTTCTCCACAGAAACACTGTCAAAAAGAAATGAAAAAAGTAGTATTGCAGTACAATAGATACAGTACAATAACATAAAAAAACATAAAACATGACTCCAGTTGAAAAATGGATTTTGTGCTTCTGTTTGGTGAACTGGAAGATATAAAAAAAAAAGGTTTTAGTGAGCGATCCATTTCTCGTTAGGTCTATGTGATGTAACAAATTTAGAGTTGAGAACATAACCAACTATAGAAAATTTAAAAGAATACACCGTTGTTTTGGGCAAAATAGCCTTTTTCTGAATTACCCAGACTGAGACAAGCTGTTTGATGCCATTTTCACCTCTGTATGTCCACTGGTTCCTATGGGTAGCATGCTGTGTTAGCTTAGCATAAAGACTTGAAGTCTACAGGAATCATTAGCCCATCTCAGTCAAGGTGAAAAAATAAACCTAACAGCAACTCTGAAGCTGTCTTATTTACATAATATATCATGTATTTGAAATGCACATCTTAAATAAAAAAAATTAAAAAATTTAATTAAAATAAAAAGTATTTTTAGGAGAAGTTAGATGGTAGGAACTATAACCACGGAAAACATTTGTTCAGTGGTTATAGTTCCTTCTAACTTTTTTTTATTCCAAGATGTGCATTTCATTACTGTGTAACACATAACACACTGTGTAAATAAGACAGCTTGAGAGTTGCTGTAAGGTTTATTTTTTCACTTATTTTGACAGAGCTAGGCTAATGACTCCTGTAGACTTCAAGTCTTTATGCTAAGCTAACATGAAATGCTAACCATAGGAACCAAACCAGTGGACAAACAGAGGTGAAAATGGTATTGAACATCTTGTCTCAGTCTGGGTAAGTTGGAAAGTTTTTTTTGCCCAAAACTTTGGAGTATTCCTTTAAAACCACAAAGGTTTCTGCACTCCAGACTGATGGCTGCAGTGGTGGTGGACAATTTATTTCCTAGGCGTTTCCAACTAAATGAAACAAAGGGCTGTTAACTGAACTCATATATCTTGTGGACCGTAACTGCTCTCAACAGACTCACTTTTCTCTACAAATATACACTGTCAATCCTAAACAGAGCCTAAGGCTAGTACACCACTCCAAAATATAACACTTTCGACAAAGGCCTTTTCCCATATACGTAGCTGCCATGATTGTGTTAGGCCTCGTAGATTAAATGAATATACTTGTACAGTGACCTCTATTATACACTGACATATATGTTACAAATATGCAAAGCTCATATAAGCCATAGAAACATTTTCATATCAAATAAACAGAAATACGATCTACACATGCTGTAGTGCCTATGTGTGGTCATATCAAAAGAATACTAAACAATAGACTGAGCAATACATGTATCTTTTCACAAACTAAGGACAGTCCCACAAAGCAATTTCTTTTCATCATGTCTTCATGAATTATTTGTGGTGAGCACATGTATTAATAGCCTACATATAACTTTATGGCAATTAAAAGCAGATCTGCTACATGTAAAAAACAAAACAAAACAAAACAAAACAAAACAAAAGCATCTGTAAACTCACTTGAGAAGTGTCTGTGTTCCATATTTTCCCGCCATTCACCACAAAATGTAATGTAAAACAGAGAATAATGAACAATAATCTACAGGACAAAATGGCACAGCAAAATGATAATTTGATTTTGGGGAAATTTCTTTGATAAATATAACATATTAAAATGATTTACTGCAGCAAAATCAAATAGATGATGCTGGTCACTTTAGTCACAAGGGCCTGGAGCAGATCCCTCTATATCAATGAACTTGTCAACAGTCATATTATATATTGGTATGGGGGGAAACATAACTTTCTGGAATTTATCACTTTATGTGTTTTAAGAGTGCAGAAAGTGTGCCATAGCCAGCTGGTAATCTTTACTAGCAGCCCTGACACCTTTTTGCTGTGGAGGAGCAGAAAAAGTACACGGGTGATTTCAAACATGTTATGTCGCACACCGTCCTTTTTCAAAAGACAGTCCAGTTGAAACAAACCTTGGCCATGGCGATCCATGGTCTGTTGATGTAAAGAATTCCACCTCCTTCCCTCACAATAGGCAGTTTGTAGCATCTTTAAAAACACTTAGAAAAAAACGGACTTGTCCATGCCCAAAAGCCAATGATTGGAAGAGTCGGTCCCATGTACAAGTGGCCACATGTTGGATAAGTTGGGTTTGAATTGGATACCGGATGTGAATCAAGTAACAATTCACAATTCATTCAAAGTCTTTAACTGTGACTGGTTGAGCTTGCCTGATAAAATATTGTTGATATGTTGTGTCGGAGTCTTGACTGTGTTCAGTGCAAACTGATCATTACACAACAATACCAATCCTGTACAACTGTAGCATGCAGCACAGGCTGTGCAGAGATGCTCTATATAAGGAGATATTCCACCTCCAAGAATATGTGAGGCCACCTCTGGGGGGCGACATAGAGCTAAAACTGGGCCAAACAGTAAAACTAACAGCGGTCGATCGAACTTTTCCATCAAATCAGCTCTCTAAACTTTTATTTTACTGTTCAATGGTGAAAATTACCAGACAGTGGTTAAGAGGATCCACATTTTTTGTGCTTAGACAAATGAAATCAGGAACTATTTAGGAAAAAAAAAAGTTTTTTTCCCTCTGGTTGTGCAGCCAGTCAGTGCCAATGCTAGCATAAATCTTTTGAAAGGTTCAAAATTTTCGATTTCACGTCAGCTTATAGTTTTGTCTTCATAATAAATATGGGCCATGTAACAATGACAGCAATAGTCCAGCTGCTTGTAAGTATTTGGAATCAAATGTAGTGATCATTTTATAGCAGTAACCCCATTGACCACCATATAGTCTGCTCTGTTTGGCAGGTGGTCAGCACTGCTCCTGATGGCCAAAAGACTGGACTGCACTCTTATTTCTCTGTAGGCTTTGGGGTAACACTAACCCTAACCACAAATATCACCAAAGTACCTAATAATTTCAGTATATTACATTCAAGCCATACTGAAGGTCAAGGGATGAGGCATGTCTGGTTGTTTTCCATCAGCTGTAAATTTCATCTCACAGAAGATACTGAAATGCACCTGCTGGGCGTGCTCATCATCATAGGTGTCACTACCTGACCTGGACCACCCTAACCAACCCTTACTCCAACCAAAGCACTGTGTGTGGTCCGAAGCATGTCGGGATCCAAATGGGGTATGAATGCCCAGTGGGTCCATATAGTATTTCCTATGTTGCACAGCACTGTGGCTAATGTTGAAGTCTACTAATTTCCTCAATTATCAACCAGATAGCGTACTGACATTGTAAAAAAAAAATGCGCCCACTAATTCATCTTAAAAATTCATTGCACCGACATTACTTACGGATCAGCAGGTAGTATAAGCAGAATTGGGATAGGGCAGCATTTCTCAAAGACAGCTAGCCCTGTCCAACTGGAGAGCCAGGCAGTCAGAACAGTCAAAGTATTTGAAAGGAATTGTAATGCTACTTGGGCGAGCTCTGTGTTGAGGAAGGGAGCTACTCAGACTTATGGCAGTAGAGGTCTTTAAGGGCTTTGAGTTCCTCAATCAGCGTTTTGTTCTGGTTCTCCAGGACGGCCACTCGGTTCTCCAGACACTTGACATACTCCTTCTTCTTCCTGCGACATTCACGGGCTGCCTCTCTGCGGAAGGGATAGGAAACATTTAATTTGTTTGTTTTTGCGGTTTTGTATACAGATATGTCTGAGACTGTACAGTATTTCCACTTCCACAGAGATTATCGGGTGGGATGTCCACTAATAACAACCACCCACCTTCTAATCTAGACCCTCTGTTCCATCTGATCGTTTTTTGCTGTTGGCTAGTTAACCATAATATCTGATTAAGTAGGACTGTCTTGTTGTAAACAAGACTAAATTGCACAGTAGCTACTTTCACTTGGCTCGTAACTAGTGGTGGCTAGAAGCTGCATGTCAACATTATGACTTGCTTTGCTTAGAGGTATACTAAAACATTTTGGGCAAAATACCCTTTTTCCGACTTACCCAGACTGAGACAAGATGTTTGATACCATTTTCACCTGTTACATCCACTGGTTCAGTTCCTATGGGTAGCATTTTGTGTTAGCTTAGCATAAAGACTTGAAGTCTACAGGGGTCATTAGCATAGCTCCATCAAAGTGAAAAAATAAACCTTACAGGAACTGCTGTCTTATTTACATAATGTATCATGTGTGTTTGAAATACACGTCTTGGAATTAAAAAAAAAAGTCATTTTAGGAGAAGTTAGATGTAAAAACTCTTTTTAGTTTTTAGTACCACCTCAGTACCACCTCTATAGTAGTATCACTAGGAACTGTTGAACATATATTTTCAGCAGTTATGGTTCCAACCATCTAATTTCTCCTAAAATGACACTAGTTTTTTAGACAAAATTCCAAGATGTGTATTTCATTACTGTGTAATACACGATGCAATGTGTAAATAAGACAGCTTCTGAGTTGATGAAAGGTTTATTTTGTTCACATTGATGAAGCTAGGCTAATGACTCCTGTAGACTTCAAGTCTTTATGCTAAGCTAACATGAAATGCTAAGCATAGGAATCGAACCAGTGAACGTACAGAGTATTCCTTTAACTAGCTTACTTTGGAGCTGGGTAGCGGATGAAGCCAAAAGCCAGAAGTTTTTTCATGTACAGGAACAGGGTCCTCTACACTATATACCTGTTCTTCATGAGGCGAACCTCCCTCTTGCGGGTGACCTCCTCGGTGCCCCCCTGAGTGGGAAGGGCCGGGGACGAGGCCATGACCACCCCTGGAGCGATGGTGCTAGCTGGGGCCGCTCGGATCTGGTAGGCCTGGACATCACCAGAGGCAGCTGGGCAGGGTGGATCGTAATAAAGCATATGTTTAGGTCTAAACTCTTGACAAAAATCAGTCAAGAATTAAGAATCAATCACGAATCAACAGCAGGAAATTCATCATGGTATAGAAAATCTGTTTTAGTGCTCCAGTTTAGTTTAGTTTAGTTTAGTGGCAGTCATTGTTGTTCATTCTCTAATTAAATTTGAGTGAAACTAAACTCATTGCATTTTCCCTTTAACAAGCAGTAAATTTCGTAGCTAGTGTAACTTCATACTATGTACTCGGGAACACTGAGACCTGATTTTTCCTCTCACCTTGGACCACCACCTGGTTACTGGGAACCAGTATCTGCTGGCCATCGCTGGTCTGGGCGTACTGGAGGATGGTGGTGCCAGGCTGGGCCGCTGCTGCTGCATTGGTCATGGTCAGAGTCTGGAGGCCCTGGACCCCGTCTGTACCATTGTTAGCCAGCTGGATGGCTCCGCCCTGGGTAATTGCAACTGTGTGTGGTTTTGTGGAGAAGACAGGAAATGAAAGTTAAGAATCAACACACATAAAAAAGCACCTGAGGTGGGAAGTCATACCTGGAAGACAGAGGCAAACTCAATCAGCCTTTGGACAAAAAAATAAAATAAAATAATAAAATATAATAAATAAATAAAAAAAATCAAAGAAACCAATCTGACACAAAATAGGGTAAACACAAGTATTACTAATAACATTAATGAAGGTTTTGTTTCATTTAGGTATAGCAAAGGCTTTCCAGTGAGCCAGCATGAACAGTAGCAGGACCCTGGTTCTGTTAGACCTAAATTAGTGCCATTAGTAACACCTGTGTTTACCTGCTATTTCATGTCAAAATGGCTGCTGTGAAAAAGGGCTATTTTTGAGAGTTGAGTGGAGCTGGAAAAGTCCCAGTGGTTCCAATGAAAGGCTACAGCAACTGGACTGACTGAACATCCAAAGTTGAACCAGTTAAAGTCATCTAACGCTAACATTATTAGCTAGCAGAGAGAGCTATGTACCTGTCAATTTGACCATGACCTTCAGGAGCCATAATGTTAGCATATTATTAATACCTGAGATACATGCTGACAATTAATATGAATTGAACACAGAAAGTTTATAGATAACTTAATTATCTTCATGGTTAATTAGGCCTCCAGTTCTGCTCATTGCTAAGTGATACTAAAGAAATATAATAAAATATAAATGTTTTGTAGTGTTTGCCTCTGTTTCCCTGTGCTTCACCACCTTCTAGGTAGAGTTTCCCACTCTGAGAATGATGTAAATCAATATGACTCCTGTAGAGATAGGCCAGTAGTGATTTAACCCATGAACTATGATGACAGATTCACATGTTTTGATATTGATTCTGCCAGTGGGTCACCTACTGTATTGACCACTGCTGGTCTGGTAGATGGGTGTGGGTACGGTAACTGTTGTGATAGCAGGCGCAGCGGCGGCAGAAGAATCTTCCTCAGCCTTTTCCTCCTCGATACGAGGTACGGCCGGCGCATCAGATGAAAGGTCATTCAGGATTTTCCTGTTGTTGTCACAAGCAAACAAATGTTTTTTTTTTCTTAAAATGCAGTGCCAGGGCTCATGTTTTCATAAACCTGAATTACAAGGTTAACTCTAGCATCGCAACCACCTTCTTTTGATAATTTGCATATCCTGCAAGAGATGAATAAAACCCACAAAATATCATCTGCTGAAGCCAAACAAAATATTTCGAAATAAATGTTAGGACAAGTCAGGGATATTATGAATTGGCCATCTTTTCAAATTAGTTGTGCATATTCATGACCCTGAAGGAAGAGCTCTGCAGAACTTCAGAGCTCTCCAGTACAAGCATTTCACTTTCATAGGCTAATCTTTGGCCACAATATTGTCACAGGCACTAAAAAATAATTAGTTAGGCTATCGTATAAATTTGATCTAAATAGACCTCTAGTAATGTCCATACCCTCCACTTCACACCAGCTATGCTCTTCTGAAGGTATTTAATAATACTTTGTGGTTCCGTTTGAACAATATGGATCACAGCATTTAACAGCTTTACAAGCATTTTTTTGCACTTGTTAAAATATTGGAAAAATTATTTCAAAAGCATATAACTAGCATAAAAGCAATCATAAACTATCAGAAAAACTGGCTTATCATAAAAGCAAAAAGTATATAACAGTAGATAGATCTATTATGCAGAGACAATATGCTAACAATATCTGCTAGTTTTGAAAATCTAATTTGAGTGATTTGTAGACCTGCTCCATATTTTGTATTTTCAACAAGCATGAAAACTGTATTTACATCACTGTTAAAATTAAAGTAAAAAGTAAAAAGTTAAGTAAAAAGAGAAAAGTTTAATCACTGGGGAAAAGAACCACATTCTCCACAAGGTTGGAGCAGATCAGTCCAATAAAACTGATTTAAGACGTGTGAGTCTTTAAAAAGTGTTAGGTAAAGCATATTCCTTAGTGCTAGGTAGAGGCAACTGGACTTGATAGAGTTTCTAGAAGACGTTTCGCCTCTCATCCAAAAGGCTTCATCAGTTCTAACTGACTGGTTGGAAGATCCAGGTATTTATCCTCTTGCAGGGTCGTTTGCACCTAGAGAGTCGTCATGTGAGTCGTTAGGGTCACATGATGACCCTAACGACTCACATGATGACCGGGGGGTCAATGACTCACATGTGACCGCAACGACTCTGAATGAGAATCTTCACAGACATAGGTAAAGCATAGAAGTCATTGTTCAGGACTATGTCTATAAATCCTAAAAACAGAATATATAACATAAAAACCTAAATAAACTACAGCTTTTTGGCCACAACATATTTGGGGCAGTCAGTTTTCGGTAGAACAGCATTTAGCATTTAGTGCCGGGATGCTTCATCAGTAGGTCCCAATCTACCCATCCCAAGACCACACAGTCTGCTGTCTGCAGGCAGGTCAAGTTTACAAATGAAGAAGAATATTTAATATAATATTATTAATGAGCAAAATAATCAACATAACAAATGAATACATACACATTAATATAGATTAATATAATTTTTTTTGCTTAATTTATCTCCATATAATAATAATAATACCTGTATGACGGCCGTCGTGAAAGGATCTCCCTGCGCTTCTGAGAGTCTGTCACGCTGTCTACTGACTCCTGGGAATCCTCACTTTCTGCTATAGTAGAGATCTGGACAAGCAGAAATAGACACACACACACACACACACACACACACACACATAAACTGTTTTCACCCTTTATAAAACATAAAAATGATCCACAATAATGATGATAATAAAAGGGCTGTATTAGCCACGTTCAGTCTGGTTAAAACAGTGTGTGTGTGTGTGTGTGTGTGTGTGTTTCACCTGTACAGCCTGGACCTGTGGTGACTGGATAACAGAGGGCTGTGCAGCCTGGATGACTCCATGAACCTGTACTGTCTGTCCATTGGGAAGCTGAACCAATGTTACTGTAGGGCCCGTTGCTGAAGCGTGGCCTGTTGCCATGGACACCTGAAAGTCAGAAGTGATGTCATGCTGCCATTTGAGGAGAAGCGACCTTAAATACCCTTGCACGTTCCTTTATGTGGAATTATTTTGTGACAAGTTCCATTGCTGGATGGTTATTCTGTTTGTATGGAAGTCCAAATTCTACACTGCCAGAACTACAGGCCACCGACTGTTGGTTTTGTGTTTATTTAATAACGTGCACTGTGCTGTAATTAATGGGCTTTCAGTTCATATGATTTATTTCCATGTATTTACTACATAATATCCAGCTGTTATATACAAATAAGTTCCCAAGCTACCCTGAATGCAGTGGCACAGTCAAAGCCAGACTGTATTTCGTGTATTTTGTGTTATCATACTACACTTGCCATCTTGGCTGTAGCCTGCTGCCGCAGGTGAGTGTGTGTGTGTTTGGGGGGGCGGTGGATGCAGGCACTATTTCCATGCCCTACTATTTCTGGTAACACACAGCGTCGGCAAGCCAAGCTCAATCTGTCCTTCCATCTGTCAGTCCATCCACACCTTATTGTCAGTGAGTCATAAAGTTATGCCATGGGGCATGATGCTGCCAGTGTAATTCTGTGTAAGTGTGTGCGCATGCATAGCTTGTTGGCACATCCCAGCATGCTTCACCCTTAGATATTTGAAGGAGGAGAGAGAAAAGAGGTCTTTTTTGCCAGCAGCATCCATAGTAAAATAATGGCATAAGTCATTTTTTTCACCTTTAAAGGAATGCTCTGGCGTTCCATACCATTTTCACCTCTGTACATCCACTGGTTCAATTCTGATGGACCACATTTCATATTAGCTTAGCATAAAGACTTGAAGTCTAAGGGAGTCATTAGCCTAGCTTCCTAAAAGTATTAAAAACAAAAAAAAACTTACAGCAATTCTGAAGCTGTCCTATTTAAACAATGTATTGTGTATTTGAAATACAGGTCTTGGAATGTTTTTAGTTAGATGGTAGGAACTAGAACCACTGAACATATGTGTTATAGATCTATCATCTAACTCCTCCTAAAACGACTTGTTTTTTGTTTTTGTTTTTCCATAGATGTGTATTTCAATACCGTGAGACACAAATACAAATACACAAAGTACACTGTGTAAATAAGACAGCTTCAGAGTTGCTGTAAGGTTTATTTTTTCACTTTGGCATGGCTAATGACTCCTTTAGACTTCAAGTCTTTATGCTAAGCTAACACAAAATACTACCCATGGGAACCGAAGCAGTGGACATACAGAGGTGAAAATGGTATCCAACATCTTGCCTCAGTCTGGTTAATCTGGAGAAACGGTATTTTGCCCAAAATATTGAAGTTTTCCTTTAAATTGCCTGCTACTCTGCAACAGTAACAGCAGTGGGGAAAAGGGTCATATTAGCAGTTACCTGTGCCAGGGTAGCGATCTGGGCTGGGGTGATCTGCTGGCTCTCGGTCTCGGTCACAGCAGTCTCCGCACCCTGCTGAGCCTCCGCTGCTGACTCCATCCTCATTGGCTGAGCTGGGGGAGGATGGAGGAGATGCTGTTAAAACATGTATCTGATGGGCAAATGAAGCTGCCCTGAAACTGGACCCTAAATGACATGAAATGTTAACCTTTCCTAGCAGGAGCAATGATGTTTCCTGATGGGTGAAGATGAAATGCTGGAATATGTGAAGCTGACTAGCAGAACGCTGACTGGTTAGAAAAGATAAATGACACTGTTCCTCATCTCTTAACCTTCTCTGAATAGGTTGTTTTTGGGAGTCTGTAAATAATTCTACATACAGAATTGAGCATGAATATAGTAAATTTGATTTCTATTGCAGTTATTAATCATTACTATTTTTTGTTTTGGCCAATATAAACGCTGAAACAATTATATAATCGATTATCATTTCAATAATCAATTAATTGTTTTAGTCATTTATCCAGTAAAAATCCCAAACATTTGCTGATTACCACTTCACTAAAATAGTCTTACTTTTCTCAGTTCACATCACTATAAAATTAATACTTCTGGCTGCTGGTCAGACTCAGGAAGCAATTTGAAGGCATCACTTTGGGTGCTTCTTAATGAGAATTTGCAATTCTTTTCACGAGCAAGCAAGCAATCTCTATTTATACAGCACATTTCAAGCATAAAGCAACTCATTGTGGTTTATATAGAAATATAAATAAATAAATGAATAAATAATGAAAAAATCAATTAATAAAAAAATCGAATTGATAAAATACAAGGATAAAGCATACAAGGTTGCACAGAGTTGCATAAGTATAACAATAGATGTGCTCACACTACTTCCAAAGTATAAACACATATATGCATATGTAAAAGTAAATGCATGCATACATAATAAATTATATTAAAATCAGTAATCAATGGAAAGCCTTATAGAACATATAGTTTTGAGTCTAGTTTTGAAAGAATGTATGGATTGGGCATGTCTTAGACTTAGTGGAAGTTGTTTAAGTTTGTTTAAGTTTTCTTAGGAAGACCAGAAAAAGGTGCATTTGACAATTTATAGACTAAAACATGACCCCATTAACAAAAAAACAAAATTATCTCTTAAAAAATGACTTTTGAGAACATAATTATTTCATCAGACAGCAGTGTTGAAACAGCCACACAAGTCTCACTAACTGAAATCTCTTTCACTGAAAGCAATTTCACTATGCAGCACTGACACCACACATTATTTAAATGCCAAACCACTTAGAACGGTGAGCTATATGACAGACTGTGCACCAGCAGGTGGGCTGCTGAACAATGTGACCTTGCTTCACACAACAAGAGCAACATTTACCAACTGTATGAGAGGTGAACTTTGTCCACAATGATCCTTATCACATTTATTGATGCAATGTAGAATGTAGATACAATGTAGATTGTAGTAATGTAGTAAATGTAATATTTTTTCTTAATTTCAAGTGGAATAAGCCATTATACAAACTATATTTTAGCATATTACAGATGTCAAGAGTCTATTTCAACACAGTGTCCTAAAGCAATACAACATTTTGAGCAAAATACCCCTTTTCCAACATATGCAGACTGAGACAAGATGCTCGATACCATTTTCACCTCTGTATGTCCACCGGCTTGGTTCCTATGAGTAGCATTTTGTGTTAGCTTAGCATAAAGACTTGTAGTCTTCAGGAGTCATTAGCCGAGCTCCGTCCAGTGGATGATAGAGGTGAAAATGGTATCAAACATCTCTTCTCAGTCTAGGTAAGTTGGAAAAAGGGTACTTTGCCCAAAATGTTGGAGTATTCCTTTAATTATGGAATAGAATTAGACTTTAAATTGAGCAATATTTTATTGAACATTGATTATGCTTTTATTGAGGAAAAACAATAATTATTGTTTTGTTGCCCAGCCCTTCTTCCCAGCAAACAGTTCTAAATTGTGAAGGTACAGGGCAGAAAGATTAGACAAATAGAACAATACAAGTATTTCAAAATACTCTCTGGACCATGGTGAAGTTACAGCCTAAATACGTTTCACTTGTGTTTTAACTCAACCAGTCAAGTGATTCTGAGACTTTGTGTTGGAACTACCCCCTGGCTACTGCCTACCATTACTTCTTCCCATATGGCAATGTGGTTGCTGGGTAGTAGCCAATAGCCACAGACCCTCCTTGGAAATGTACAAATCTCATTGGAAAGAGTCGAGCATGATCACGCCCCTTGCACATTTTCTTCCAACCTTTGAGCAACAGAGAAAGGAGAGAAAAATACATTGGGCAGAAAAGAGGAACTAAGGGGGAGGTTACTGATAGTAGGTTGGTATAGCTGCAAGCCTCAACTGGAAAAGTCAAGTCATACAGGGCAGGAGCAGGCAAAGACGGACAGGCAGAGGGCTGTTCTGGAAGATGCACAATGTGTTTTTCTTTCCTAAACAAGGAACTGTGGAAAGAAATTGTGTTACATGTTTCAAACGAACATGATTCCACAAAGACTCACTACTGCACTATGAAGGCTCATGCAAGGCATCAAGTCCAAATCCTCAACATCCTCGTCAGATATACCATCTAATCCAGTGTTTCTCATTCATCATCACGACCCAAAAGTCTATAAAAGGTTTCTTTCCAGCTGATTTCACTGACTGACACACTTTCAAACCACAGAAGATGAGAACTACTATAGTTTGTTCAATCACAATAGCACATGGCAGAACACAAATGTAAATGCAAATGTAATTAAGGAGGTCTTGCATGTTTTCAGCCATCACACAACAGAAAAATCCAAGCCTCATGACTTGGTTTAGAGCCGGCGTGCCTCGCATGCGGCACACTGCATACTACTCATCTAAGATGGGTATGTTCACTGAGCCCAGTGATCTCACACTGTGCGTAGCGTCTATCCGCTGTATGATTGGCTTTACACATTTCTCCCTCTGCTTTTCAAAAGTCACTGGGATGCTCTCTGTATGACAGCAGAGCCACATGGCCGGGCAACGCCCCCTCACTGCACACTCCACTTAAGCCTACCTGGCTCCCACCACATCCCAATGACCAATACAAAAGCCTGATCTGGCTTTCTAGACCATTTGGATGCTTTATTTTCAGGCCCAAGTTCTTGATTCACTATATATTCAACGCGATGACCCGCAATAGCCGATGCATATCACCATGAACAAATGAGGGTATTATAAGGGAACATAATGATCGATTAGGAATATAAGAAGGAAAAAGCAATCAAAAGCAATGCATGAATAAGAATGAAACCTATAAATGGAGTCGAACAAGTTGTAGAGAGGGGAAAAAGGCTGAAAATACCATTGCATTCAGTGCGCTACGGGAAATGCGCAAACAAGCCGTGTGCACATAGAAGCGCTGAACGTTTCAGCATCATTTGACAGGAGAGCGTATTAGACAGTAACGTCCCATCACTGTCTTTGGTGTGTTAATATACTGTCTCTGGCTCACAGGTTGAATCAGGCATTACTCTTTCTCCCAAACAGCCGCAGCCTCCCCTCCCTCCATCCTGCTACAAACACACCGCGGCGCCATGATCTCTTTGTTTCCTTCGGGCCGAACCCGACCAGACCGACACTTATTAGAGCCGCGTCCCGTCTTTCTTTGCCCCGCATACCGCTCCATCCTTACCGATACAGACTCCCTTCGTCACTCCCGGGCCTCCGGAGCTCCACTTTTATTCTGGCCGACACGTAAGAGCCCGCGTCAGGCTACACCTCCGCCGCGTCACCGGGAACAACAACACGGAGATTGGAGAGGGACGAGAAGGCGACTGGCGGCACGCGCCGAGAAAGGCCGAACAGCGAACGGAAGAAGACGAAAAATACCGATGCCGAACGAATCACAACGACCAAGTGTTTGGCAGAACGGCTAATTGATAGAACCCCTTAAGGCCTTTTGATAATGGAATATTTGCCTATCACAGCAGTAGCCCTAGTCTAATCGTCCATTGTGATTAAATATTATACAATTAATAAGTTGATACCATTTTACAGGAAATATATTGTCAGCTAGGGTTCTATAAAAGATAATACGTTTGTTTTTTTTTGCTACTACTAGGACTACTACCACTATTACTACTACTACTACTACTGTACTATAAAACACCAATAACAACATCAAATGATGATGACAATAATCATCATCATCATCATCATCATCATCATCATCATCGATGTCTGTTGGACATCGTATTTGATTCTTAAAAGCCCAATTGGCAATTTGTGCGACATCCCAGTCACATGCTTTTTAAAAAATCATCTTTGTTGAATCAACATGATTTTTTTGTGATCTACTGTTTTAATTATTTCAGAATTGATATAGCTTAATATTACAACATTGACAGACAAATACCCAACCCAAATACCCCTTCACATGCATAGACACACACATACCCATATAATGTAGCCTATACATACACACATTCACATATACATACACCCACATGCACCCACTCATACACCCACACACACACATACGGGTACACATGCACACATATGATCAAGTGATCTGACCAATGTGTAAGTCTTTCAACTTTTCAGTAGCCTGAATCCATGATTTTAGTGTCCTTGTGCCGGCACCATGAATTCCTGCCACTGGAAGTTCCATATATAGAATATCCATGAACAAATTAGACCAGAGACATATTGATAGTTCATGTGGTGAACTACAAAGGGCAAGCATCTTTTAAGCAGCTGTCAGTCCTAACAAGTATACATATTTTTCTCTGTAGGACAAATTCAACAGAGAGTCATCATTAAGTAAGTTCATCCTTTGTTGAATCAATGGTTGATTCAACAAAGTCCCCATGCAGTATAAATTCAAGAGTCTGTACAGCTCAACCACTATGTGACGCTGGAGTGCAGCACAAATTACGGATTGGGCCTTTAATGCATATTACTACATGCAGGCAGGACTTTAAAGTTGAGTTAAACAGGAGATGAAAGTTAATTGATCCAAGAGGGGAACTACAATTACAGGCCGAAACAAGACATAGATACAATATGCAGAATTCATTATTTTGTGTCACAGATTAGCACTAGAATACAGGAATCCTTATGAAAAATATTAAAGGGCTTTTCAAAAAAATACCCAAATTAAGAGCTGTATTGAGCCATGCCCATGTATCAACTTCCTGAATTTTTTTTTCTCCCGTTTTTTCCATTTTTCTGTCCAATGTCCAATTATCTTGAGGTATGAAGGTTTGATGTGTGGAATAACTCAGACTAGACTATAACCATTCTGAAGGAAAATTGGAGCAATTACCCATCACAGCCACATCAATTCACGCAAGATTTATGCCAAGGTCACGCAGCCAGATTACCTCAAGAATAAGCCTGATGGACTTCAAACTGCTGCCAGTTGATACATTTTGGCCAAGTGGATGTTTCAGCTGTATGTCGGCCTGCCCTGGATCAAAGCGTCTACAGGCGTAGCCAAAATTCAACTGAAGAGACAAATTTACATGAGAACAGTGTGCAGGTTTGACAGAAAGCCCTGATTTTTTTCCCCCTCCAATAGTAGGGATGCCATTCTCAGCACGAGTGCCAGAGGGCAGTACAAGACCAGTGTGATGCAGACATCTACTGGAAACCCACATGGTATGAAGTGTTCAGTGGGATACACTGCATATACCCACTGGCACCCACTGTTTGAAATGATGGTTGGTTTAAATGTTTGTGAGGATTCTCATTCATCCAGGTCATGGTACTTCTTAGTACTTGGTAAAGACAACTGGACTTGTTAGAGGTTCTAGAAGATGTTTCGCCTCTCCAAAAGGCTTCTTCATTTATCCTCTAACAAGTCCAGTTGCCTTTACTAACCCTAACCCTATAAAGGTATTAGTCTACATGACATCAAATTTGCGGTGCTCTGCTGAATCTTTTAATACGAATGACCTCTGAACTCAGGCGATACCTGTTGTCAGTGGTAGACAGTTGAAAGCAGCCAAATGGATTTTTTTTTAATTTTTTGGGCCTGCCCGCCTATGCATATACCTCACAGAATTTAAATGAGACAAGCCTGTATACTACTCGAACTTAAATGAAGAGCAAAACAAAAAGCTGCAGGTATCCCACTTAACCCTTTCTTTCTTTTATATAGACAGAATTGGACTGACTGAACCACTGCTGCCTATTCAAGGGTCAAAATTTGGCCACAACTCATCAGAGCCTTGTTGCAAAGAAGCCCTACCTCACAACTTAAATTGTTCATAATGTACAACATCCACTCTGTATTGATGTCTTAGATGAGCACCCCCATTGGTATAATATGGAAGGTGAAACTTTTATTCTAGATCAGACCCAGGCTGACTTATTTAAAATTGCACCCAGCTGATAAATCACATGAAACCTTAAAATAGCCTCAGAAATTAAAACGTCTTATCAGACTTCGTTTTTCTTTTATGGGGCTGTATGCATCCTGACACGGGACAGCAGTCAGCCTTTTTACCTTTATTTCCCCCCAGATGGTGGTGCTGTAGAGCCATGCAAATCCTCCGACCATGTGCTCCTTGGCCTCTGCCTCCCCCATCCCCGACAGGAGGAGGAGGAGGAGTGGGTTTGTTGGTGTATCATCAAGCAGATATGTGGAGTTTATCAAGGCAATTCCTTTTATAATCCTCTTGATGCTCATTGCTGGTGTTTTATCTGTTTAATAGCGTTTTACAGCTACAAGCCATAAAAAACACCTTTTTATTGTGACACCAAACACATTGTTTCTGGAATTGACCCTGCCTGGGTAATGAACAGTTGTGAATTTGCGGCCGGCTGGAAGCCCCAGAGGAGGAGGAGGGAGAGCAAGTGAGACAATTTTGACCTAAGGAGGAGTGGAAGCATATTTTACAAGAGGGGGGCTGTTTGCTTTCCATACAGGAAAAAAAAAATGAAAAAGAAAGAGCTTGCACGTACACACACGCACATGCACAGGCCCCAGACAGACAGACACCGAGAGAAAGAATCAATAGAGGCATTTGGTCTATTATCATAAATACACAGTGCATGTGTGTGGGAAGAATGGTGTGTTTTATCTCCAGATGGTTGACTGGGACTTGGCTGGTTGCTCCATAGAGAAGTCTGAGAGAGAAAGGCAGGCAGAAGGCTTCTTTTCTACTTCTGCCTGACTGAGTGTGTGTTTAGCGCTAAGAGACTGCGAGCTAGTGTGTATCTCGTCTGCCAACCTGACTGCGTGCGTGTGTGTGTGTGCGTGCTTGTATGTCTGCCAGTATGCATGTGTGTGTGTGTGTGTGAACCCCTTTCTGTGATTGACCTTGAGGAAGGTGGCTCAGTTGGAGGAGAGAG
>OMLF01012972.1:0-12500 GCA_900302615.1 Holocentrus rufus | reverse complement strand
ACGCCGTTAAAATAAATGGCATTACATAACAGTGTTATTTTTTCAGTAACGGGGTAATCTAACTAATTACTGTTTCCATCGTTACAACGCCGTTAACGTTACTGACAATTAAATGCGGTACATTACTATTGAAGGTTGCACACTCATTGAAGCTGTTGTCAATCATTTCATGGTAAGCCAACCAGAGTCAGAGTTCAGGTGGGAGGGTGTTTTTACACACAAACCAGAACGCACGGAGCCACGCGCACGCACACAAACTGGCGTTGGCGTTTTCAAGGTGGAGGTATAGACACTACTTCAACGTCACTGAGGTCAAAGGCAAGAACTTATATGTCAAGTGTGCATTTTGTCCCGGAGCAAAGACTTTGTCCACCTCCGTTGTAAGCAACTCTAATCTAACGATTAAGTGTACCTGTCTATGCTGTTCTATTCTATGCAACTGGCTTGTGAAACCTGCTCACAAAAAAAAATCCAAATTCTTTGACATATTACAACTTTTTTTTTTAAAGTAACGCAAATAGTTACTTTCCCTGTTAACAAGTTACTTTTATAATAGAGTAATTCAGTTACTAATTCAGTTACTTTTTCGGAGAAGTAACAAGCAACTATAACTAATTACTTTTTTAAAGTAACGTGCCCAACACTGGTGGTCAACTTAATAACCAGTTTTAAATATACTGAATGATTAGATATGCTCCAAAACACAACCAGCAAGCAAGGTTTTTGATCCAGCAAGCAAATACATGCATTAAATACATCCATTGGGGGTGCTGTTCTACACATCACTAAATGATTTTCTGGGTTCACATTTTTTTTGTTTTGTTATTGAAAGTTTGCATGTGTTGAGTCCATTCCATGAACCAGGGCCTTTCATTTGCCCTGGTTGTAAACTCATTGTCAATTACAAAAGTGCTTGAATATCTTAGCCAGTTTACCTTTAATGCTTAAAAGTGCACAGGCAGGCATGTTATTGCTGCACTTCTGCAGCCATAAAACAATGGCATCTTGGTTTTGACTATTTCACTCAGTATGAGGGTGATGTAGCTTTATGTACACAGTAGTATGCACACAACATTTTCATACAAAATGGGAAAAATATTTTTCTAACTTTCTAATAACTTTCTAAAGCTATTGAAGGGGGCATTTAAGTCCAAGAGTTCAACTCAGATGAAAATTCCATAATTCATCATAACTGAAAACAGGCCTTATTTTATAAACATTACAAATGGAACTAAACCGCTTACAGACTCCAAGTACATGGAAAATTCATGTTCAGCTGTCACACAGTCAAATGACATCTAAATTTCAGGACACCCAGAATAAAACACATTTAATCCAATAAATGATTAATATAAGTAGAGCTGGCAGCATTGCTAGAGTCACACAGCCAACACCGTGATGACAGATTGGGCCTTTAAGCAATGCTGCCTGAGAGGGCAGAGGTGTGGGAAGAAGGGGAGCTACGTCCCTCTGTGGAACAACCAGAGGTTCACAGCAGGACGACAGTACTGTTAATCAAGCTCCCTTTCCATCTGTAACACTCCCTTCCTTTTCCAGCTCTCTCGACCAGCAGACACACACACACACACACACACACACACACACACACACACACACAGTTTGATACCATTTTCACCTCTGGACTTGCACTCGTTTGGTTCCGATGGGTAGCGTTTCGTGTTAGCTTGGCATAAAGATTTGAAGTCTACAGGAGTCATTAGCCTAGCTCCATCAAAGTGATGGAGCCAGGCGATTTTACATCAATATGTTATGTCCCCAGTTGGTCCAGGGGAAGAGAGGAGTAATAACTGATGTAACACCAGGGAACAAAAACAACAAAAACAGCTTTTTCAATAAAGAAACATTTATTAAACATGCAATCAAAAACAACAACAATTTACACAACACTGAATCAGGCAATTGGGCCTGCACACTTCCTCCTAAAAGTAAAGTTTCTGACCCCAGTACACTCACCAACAGCTAGCTCTGTGCCACATAACACACAGTAGATATGACCCAAAGCTCAACTGCTGGTGACAACAACTAACACATAAAACAACCACACAGAACCGTTGAATATTCAACTGGCACCAGAGAACACACAGTAACTCGACCACAACTCTTGCTATTAAGGTTCACACAATAACACTACAGTAATACTACAATAATAAAATACAACAGCTTCGGAGTCGCTGTAAGGTTTATTTTTCTCACTTTGACAGCTAGGCTAATGACTGCTGTAGACTTCAAGTCTTCATGCTAAGCTAACAAAATGCTCCCCACCAAACCAGTGGAAAATGGTATCGAACATCTTGTCAGTCTGGTGGGTACTAAAAAGGGTCCTAAAAGCGAGTGTTCCTTTAGAGATGTGGGAAACTGAAATGTTATTACCAGTCAAGGCTTTTAATGGGAACTGATGAATATAATTTAGTCCCAAGAACCTAATATTTAAGTAGGTAACTTGATCATGCCCCTCAAAGATCAAGTGGCATCGGACATATGCTGTTTTTGTTGACATAATTTGTCACTAAGCCTCATGAGCACCTAAATGGAAAAGAACATGACAGATCTGTGGCAATGACAGCACTAGCTATGTTCCTGTGATTAATGCCAAATGTTAACATGCCATCAATGCTTTTCTGCTGCTCGCTGTGTAAGTTAGCTCAAAAGCCACACTGTAACTGATAATACATACAAGTATAAAATTGGCTCACCATTCAGAAAGCTGTTGACAGGAGCGTTGAAATTTAGCAACTCTTCATGTTCTTCCATCCCAGGCCTCTGAGGTTCAAACATAACATAATTAAAGCTGCAAGCAGCGACTAACAGGCCCTTGCACCCCATGCATGTCAGAGGGACAGGCATAGCTAACCACTAACCCAAATGCAGACCACACAGAAAAAAAATATTCATTTATTTATTTAGGGACAGTGCACATTGATGAACATCTGCAACACTTACAGTGTAAATATGCCAGATTATAGCAAAAATGCTAGTTTCCATCTGTAGTCCCTAGGCAAGTGATTAAACACTACAATGACAATATACAACAAAATAACAACCATACACTAAAAAAACCATACACTAAAATTTCATATAAATATGTAAATATTCATGAATATTGGAATTTGCATGAAGAACATATGTAACAGGTGTGGTTAGAACCCAAATGCAGTACAAAACAACGCGGTAACGGTAATGACTTATATTCAAAACAGCACACAGAATGCAGAGCAGGGTGGATTAATGCAGCACACAGTTCAATCTTCAGGCTACACGCCCATACAGTCTGAGGTATTGGCTCGGGGAAGGAAAGCAGCCAAGCCGGGCCACGTAAACGGGAAGGGAATGCTGAGCCCTTGGACTCTACAGTTCAGTCCTCTAGCCACCCGGAAGAAAGGGAAGGAGCTTACTGTGTGACCTGTAGCCGAAGCTAGGAGTCTGTAGTCTGACGAGCCAGCCGACAGTTTAGTGGAGCCGATGAGGAGTGGGCAGTGATGAAGTCAGGGACAGGCAGGAGAATCAAAACCAGGAGAGCAGACCATTGAAGCAGAGGTGCCGATGGGGAGCAGACTGGAGAAACCTCAGGCGGAGAGGTTGAAGCTGGAAGAGCAAACCAAAGCCCAGGACGCTGAGGCAGAGTGTGTGCTTGGGACAGAAGGCAGGTAAGTTTATCGGGAAGCATGTGAGGAGAGCAGGTCAGGAACAGGCACAGTCAGCATCCGGAGATCAGGCAGGCAAAGAGAGGTGGAAAGTCTCACATAATGCTGAAGAACAATCTGGCAATGATTGGAGCGTTTGGTGAGGTTTATATACCGGACTGATTGGCAATAAGCTGCAGCTGTGCTCACAGGTGAGTGGAGTTGATCTGATGAGGTGGGCATGGCTGACCAGTGGAGTGGAGCAGAGGGAGGGAGAGTGGAAAATTACTGGGAGGCTGAGCTGAACTGTGACAAGATAAGTACCACTTCCTGTGTCCATTATGTGGTGCCTGAGAACGCCCACTAAAAATAATAAAGTTACTGTGTATCATGTGTAGACCAAACTGTAAATTTCATGTAAATCGGTTGTTTGTCAAAGTGGGTTGACTTCCTGTTGTCAGTTGTCAGGCTGTTGTCAGGCACTATGCTTATGACTCAATATTGACATGTAGATGTATTCAGGCATCGACTCTTATTCAGCACGTGAAATCAGGGGCAGATTGGAAAATGTACATTTGAGTTATAGCAACTTCCTGTTTCATGGCGAAACATCACAATTCGCCTGGAAACGCACAATTTTCACAGTGAAGCATCATCTTCAACATCAACATCTTAAGGGTTTTCTGATGATGTTTGAAGTGGATGTGGCCAACCCGCTAGAAGGATTGCATCAAGTTCAAGTTCGTATTTATTTAGTATACCTGGGAGGTAGACAGACTCACTCACTCTCAGACATATAAACATGCATACAAAGGATGGGGAGGAAAAAGCAAACATTAGGGAAGTAGCCAAAAAAGGAAAGGCTAAGAGAGGCATGTTAATGACTAATGGCTGGGAAAGTGCAGGAGAAGCAGGGCCATGCAGAGGGAGCAGGACTGGGGACAGCAGGGCAGGAAGCAGGGTCAGGCCACCAACCTGAAAGCTGGAGACACACACACTCACACAGACAGAGGAGAACAGGTTAGTAACATGAAACAGAGTCAGAGGGTGTCTTCCAACCATCAAAGCATCAAAGTGTAAAACATGACATTTCTTGTTGCCAGTAGGTGGCGCTATGACTATGATGCAAAATTTGCCTGTAGATACATTCAGGCCAGGACCCCGATCATACAAGTGAAATGGGGAAAAGATCAGTGCATGTGATATGGAGTATGTGATAAGAGATTCAATTTTTATAGCAAAACATTGAAATTTGCCGCCTTGCCAAAACCTATAGAATAATAAATTTTTCACCAGGCCTGATGTGTGTGCAAATTTTAATGAGTTTTTGAGCATGTTTAGGTCCTCAAAAATGCGATTCATTCAGCGGATAAAAACCATAGTCACTCTTAGAAAAACAATAGGGCCTACGCACTGTAGGTGCTCAGGCCCTAAAAACATTTACACATAATAACATATAGTGGGGGAACACATTCTGTCTGCAGGTGTCCTAAGGCTGGACATGCCACATGTTTCCACATGACATTTTTAGCCTTGTCCAGAGTAGCTAGTGACTATTGCTATGAGGAAATGTTTACATGTTATGGGTAAGATATGAGTAATAGACTACACGCCCAGTCCAAATCTGCTTAATTTCTTAGATAATCAAACTGTATGTTTTTCTTTAAATGTAAATCGTGATAACTGTCCTAAAAAAACACAAGCACACCAAGGGATTTTTTTTACCACATCTGAGGTATTTAGCTCTATTTGAATCAACTATCCCTGATTTTTTTTTATTTAAAATGAACAATAACAGCTATTAAACCACAATGGAGATTATAGATGTTAGAAACAAGATGTATAAAACATCTGGAGGTCATTGCAGGCAAATATACAGACAGCATTTCAAATAATCTAAAGCCACCATTGGACAGTTGTGTAGTGAAACTGCCGCATTTGTCAGGCTGATTATTATTTATTGAACAAATGCATTTCCTTCCTGTACAAACATGTTTAAACTGTAAATAAAGTTTACCTAATTTAGATATTTCAACTCTCAAATTCAGTAACCCTTTTGCTGTAGTTTCTGTAAGTTTTATTACTCTGTTTTCCCTTCTTTCTTTCTTCTGTTTTTCACTTTCCAGCTTCTTCTCTGTATTCACATTACATATCAGACCCCTTAATTCTCTGTGCTTCACTTTTGCTTTCCCCCTCCTCTCTTTCTCCATGTTTCTCTGAGTAAAAGCTACTGAGTCACATTCACTGGAACTGAGACTGAATGCTGTATTTTGGCACAAGATTACCTGTAATCAGATTGCAGAGGCGTTTGGTGCTTCTCTCTCTCTCTGTAAAAGATGCCACTTGGTCAGAAGAATACTTTATAGACAGTAATGGATGGGATGTAATGAAATTGCATAATGTTGGACTTCTGTCTCTCTATAGAACAAGTCTTAAGGTAAGAGAATACTACATTACAAGAATAGGGAGTAGTGTATTCTGTTGTTTCCAATCAGATAGACCTCTTTCTGATCTTGGAGTTATGGCTAAATCATACCTCTGATTTGTTTTTATCTTACAGAGTACCAATAATAGACCTGCAAATGTCAGAAAAGTACCTCAGAAATTAAGTTGACCAGCATTTTTCAAACACTAGCGATTACACAGGGCTCTATAGATTGCAATGTTGGTCTGTTGGTGTGTTGGTCTCTTGGTTGGGCCTGGGACTCGCAGTTAGTTTTCAGTTGAAAACTTTTAGGGTTCACTTTAAGCAGGGAGACGTCTTCACAATGGGAGTTTCCCCACTATGGTGGGGCACCATGGTAAGATACATTTTTTCCATTATATACAGCCTATTTCTGCTGAAAGACACCTTCACAATCAAAGAGAAAAGCAATGTGGCAAGGACAGAGTGAGAGATTCAGACAAACACACTGCCATTTATAGTATTCCAAAAACATTTCAGTAATACTTTATTTGAAGGGGTGTTCAGAGGACTGATATAACACTGTAATTTGTTTGCTTGGTCTGTCTGCCAAATGTTGCCATATGCATTCTATTGCAGACTGCACATTCCTGGAAATATTGCCTTTATTGCACTAGCTTCTTTTGTTAAATTAAGTCGGCCATCAACTCAAAGAAATTCATGAGGATTGACACATATGTTTTTTCATCATATAGCACTTTTTTGTCCAGAATATTGTGTTTGATGTTTTGCCCGGAGTCAATTAAAGCTTTTGCACATGCCAGCAAACTGAATAATCAATTATTCCTTCATGCTATCCACTGATTACTTGGCCATGAGTTGAGCTTCAATTCCTCTGTGTTCAAGTCCAAGGGCTCTATTGTCATGGCTCTAGTGTTAGCAGTAATGAGGGTGTTAGAACCTGGCAATAGATAGCGATGAATGTTTGGCCCAAATGTGGCCCCATCTGCAGTTTTCTTATGGCCCACATTTGGCCTTGAATACCAGCGTTGACTCACGGTGAGTTTGGCTGCCTTAACTCAATCACAGGTCAACCTTATATGGCCCAAACCCCAACTTTAACTACCCCAGCTCATGACATTTGGCCCACATCTGGCCCACGCAAAACTTGTCATAACCCAAGTCAGGCTCGGCTCATGACATTTGGCTCACATCTGGCCCACACAACACTTGCCAGTGTCATAACTGAGCCCAGTAGCCCAAATTAGGCCCAAATGTGTCTGGGGATTGTGTCTGAGTTGTGGCCAACTTATTCTTGCAATTTCTATGACTGCCATTATCTCCAAGAATGCTTGGGTGGGGTAGTTGTAGCTGATTATGTCACTAAAATAAGAAGAGATCTTTTTTGGCTAATCGCACCACAAAACAGAATGAATCCTGAGCTGCATGGGAGAACAAAGAGCATCTATTGTGTTACACTTGTGGTAAACTTTTATGCAGATCAACATTTGAAGGCAAAGGTAGAGTAGGCCTATGCAGGGCAACAAAAGGCAGTATGGCCACATCATGATGGTGTGTTGCTGTGACTCAGTATCTCACAATGGAGTGAAGCTCTTGATGTACAATGGCATAAAGATTGTTATTCAAATGTTTTTTAAGAAACTCTACTACCAAAGCAACGTATCACAGACCTCGTGTGCATTTCCTAGCATTGTCAATGCACAATGGGCAGGTCACTCTAAGTAACAGCCTTAGAAATTGGTGAAAATGCAAGAGCTACATCTTTCTCTGACCTAGCCTGTCAAGAATGCTGTTCAGGGTTATTGACTATTACAGATCCTTCCAATGGCTTTATGGTTTGCCTGAGAAATAACACTGAGAACATTGGGACTCACTGGGCTCTGGTATTTTTCAAGCATGCATGCAGTTCAACTATTCCTCCAAGAACCTAGGTTATATCCCTCTGTCCTAAATGACAAGCTTTCATAGATATTTTTATTAAAACAACAGAATTTAGTCTCTACACATACAAATGGCAAATGATGTATTTTTAACAGCAGATATAGGTTGTAAATTGTTCAATCCTAATTCCTCCACATTTCAGTGCAGCTTTTAACACTTTAAACTGCACTATTTCAGTGCATCTTATCTCCCTAATCATTAAACCTTCTGTGTTACATTAGGTAATTCCTCTTCAGCAGGGGTTTGTTGTGATACACCACAGTGTTGAATTTTGGGTCCACTTCTCTTCAATTCTCAGCCATAATAATCCAGCAATATGATATCTCCTTCCATGTCTTTTTTCAAACAACACACAATTATATCTGCAGGGGGGGCCATGAGAGGTGGAAACACATGCCATCTTGGGCTGTGGGGCAGAACTGTTTAAAGGAATACTTCAGCATTTTGGGCAAAATACTACTCTTCCGACTTAGAGTGAAACAAGAGGTTTGATAGATTATGTAAATAAGACAGCTTCGGATTTGCTCTAAGATTTATTTTATTCACTTTGACTGAGCTAAGCTAATGACTCCTGTAGACTTCAAGTCTGACAAAAACTGAGCGACTATCAACTGCAACATGTACACATTTCTAGACCAATACCAACAAACTCCTTGCCCTAAATACATGGCTGACATCGGCGTGCCTCATCCATGGGATAACGTTTATTGACAATTTAAATATCTTTTGGAACTGTAAGGACCACTTTAAACCAGATGGGATTCAGCCAAACATCATTGGATCCAGACTCCTCAGCACCATTCTACGTCATGCCCTTGGGATGCCAAACCCAAACAAGAAGGTGTGGAAATAGTGTGAGGGACAGTGCACACAGGCAAACAACTTGTATCTCAGACCCCATGCTGCTTCATTAAAAATATCGGTGATCTTAAACACCCGGTGGCATGGTCAAACATTCGGTAGCAATCACAGACCATCTGGTACCTGTCTCAATTATCTGAAGCTTGTCGATGTTCAGCCACAACCAGTCTCCTTTCCTGTCACAGAATCCCAACAGCTGAAATGAGCTCTTTTCAAAGTGAGATCATTGGGTAACAAATCCTTTATAGTTAATGATCTGATAACTGAAAAGAATATGCATTCTATGTTTTAAGTTGAGACCTAGCTAAACAGCGCTACTGATGTAGCAACACTGATAGAGGCTTGTCCTTCTACACAGTTTGGGTGTAAAGACATTGATCCAGGTGAATTTACATCAATTGGATATCTTGCACTGGAACTCAAAGCAGTGTTGTCATTACTTATCATTACATTACATTGGCCACCAGGACACTCGTCATTATTTCTACAGGAACTCTCAAAGCTGGTTTCACTTGGAGTCACTACATACGATTAATCTTGAATGGAGACCTGAACATTAACAAAAAGAATGACTCCAAGGCTGTAGAGCTTGTAAATTTACTGGATAGCTTTGAACTCACCCAACATGTAAATTAAGCCGCTCATCAGCATGGCAACTAATATTTAACAAAAGGGTTAAACAAAAGGTAGTTCCGTATTTGAACTACCTTTTTCAGACCATTACTGTGTGTCCTTTGATGCCAGCCTAACCTTAACAAATAATAAAAGGGAATTTTCAGTTCAAAAGAGATTGTTAGATGGCGAGAGTAAAGCAATGTTCTCTGACATCATGAGATCATTCAAGCCATACAACTATGACTGCTCTTTAAATGACATGGTTCAAAAGTTCAACAATATCCTGTTATCTGCTTTAAATATTGTTGCTCCACTAAAAGTTAAAAAGAAGTCAACAGACAGAATCTCCCCATGGTTAAACAATAACAGTGTTAAAGAGATCAAGACAATCTATCAGGCTAAGCTCACAGTTCACTGTAATTTATACAAAGAAATAATGACTACCTATAACAAAGCAATATGTCTGACAAGAAAGGACTACTTTTCCAAGATTATTACAGAGAACGCTGGGAACTCTAGAATATTATTCCCCACTATCAGCTACTCAACACTGTTCCCTCTACCCACAGTTCTCTGCATCAAAATGTGAAGAATTTACATTATTCTTCAATAATAAAATTATCTTAATTAGAGCCACACTACTGCTGATGTAAACACAGCTGATCTCAGGAAATCTTGTAAAAATGGTGTAACCATGGGAAAATTCACTTATCACATTAAATGAGCTTTGCAAGACTGTCACTGAATGCAACTCCTCCACTACTGACCCTGTACCTACAGCATACCTACAGGTATTCACCAGCATTTTATGCCGGTCCTGAAAATTATAAATACATCTCTGCAGACAGGCATCTTCCCCAATGCGTTCAGAACAGCTGGTGTAAACCCTTACTAAAGAAATCCAACCTAGATGATAATGCACTGATCAGCTACAGACCAATGTCCAACCTTCTTTTCATTAGTAAGATACTTGAAAATATAGTTTCAGTGCAAATAAAAAATTCTTAAAGAAAAGAATATCCTTGAGGAATTTCAGTCAGGTTTTAGAACATACCACAGCACTGGAACAGCTCTTACTAAAATAATTAGTGACCTCAGACTAAACTCTAATGGCAATAATGTCTCAATTCTTAACCTTTTAGACTTAAGCGCAGCATTTGATACAACTGACCATGATATCCTAATCAATTGTCTTGAAAAGTTGGTCTTCTGGCTATGTGTTAAATTGGTTCAAAACATACATCAAAGGGAGAAAATTCTATGTCAGTCTTGGAGATCGTATGTCTGAGAAACATGACAACAGCTTTGGGGTTCCACAAGGGTCCATTATTGGTCCATTATTATTCTCACTATACATGCTGCCACTTGGTGACATCAGAGACCACAATGTATTTTTCCATCATTATGCAGATGACACATCTCCGCCGAACCAAATGATCCTGCAGCTATAAATTCTATTTCTACCTGCCTTCTGGCATTAAACAAATGGATGAGCAATAACTTTGTTAAACTAAAGTTAAACGAGGATAAAACTGAGATCTTACTGCTCGGCCCTAAAATAAAAAGAGAAATGCTATTTAATAATCTGGCAAAATTAACTTGTTGGATGAAATCTGAGTTTACAAGTCTTGGTGTAATCTTAGATTCAGATCAAGGTACGACCATTCATGCATCAAAAGGATGCGGATAAACAGATTCATGCTGTTACGTCCCCAGTGACACCGGGAATGGGGGGGGAGTAACAGTTGATGTAACTTAGAGAAAAGGAGGCACAGGAAACTGATTAATAAAGTTCACAATAAGAATTTATTGGAAAACACGAGTAACATAAACACAACGGGCAGCAGAACTCTAACTCTATGAAAGAACACGGAGGAAAACCGATTCAGTCTGCTACAAACCAAGGCGTACTAAATGGAAACAAATGGCCACTAAGTGAGCCAACACCCTTCCCTCACAGGGAAATCCTGATTACCAAATCTGGTACCCAACACTTGACTAGTCAAGATTGCAAACCACACGCCGACCCTAAGCTGCCGGATGGCCAACAGGCGCCATCTGCATCCTCCTCTCAGGCTTTATACACCAGGTCATCATGAGTGAGTGGCTGCTGGTGCATCCAACCACTCACTGCAGTACTAAGGGGGAGGGGCGGTACCTGGAGAGAGAGAGAGAGAGAGAGAGAGAGAGAGAGGAAGGACAAAAAAAAGAAGAACACACACGACCCCACGGCCGTAACACATGCCTTTGAGAGACCACTGAGAGACTTCAACTGATCCAAAACTCTGTGGCTTGGTAATTAACCAGAACCAAGAGGAGAGAGCAGTTTTAGCAGCTCTGCACTGGCGTCCTATAACATTTAGAATTGACTTTCAGGTCCTCCTCCAATATACAAAGTCCTTAATGGGCAAGGACCAAGCTATATCGCTAACTCCCTGGTATACTATTTGCCTTCAAGAACACTTAGATCATCTGCTGATGGTTTGTTCGAAGTTCCCAGCAGCAGTTGAAAGAAAATCCGGGATGCAGCCACTGTGAGTTACGCCCCAAAGCTATGAATACACTGCCTATAAAAGCCAGCTCGTTAAGTATTTTTAAAAGGAAACTAAAAACTTATTTCTTCACCCTAGCCTTTAACTAGCTATGCACTCTCAGCGTTTTGCACTGCTGCTTATTTTAAATATTGTTTAATTAAAGGTGACATATTAAACCCCTTTTCCACAAGTTAACACAGTTCCCTGGCTCCTTAATGAAATGTCTGTAACATGCTTTGGTCAAGACTTCCACAAGGTTTAGACACTAGAGCTCCTTTTTCACCCTCTAATAGCCTTTTGCTTTAAATGCAAATGAGCCACTGCTGACCACACCCCTTCCTCCACGAGATGAGCCGTCTGGAGTAAGGCTTTGTGCTACCATAGCAACTGTTGATGAGGATTCTGGGAGAAACATGGCTGCCAGAGAAAACAGCGGTGCAACCCTACATGTTTGAACTAAAGTCAGAAAGTGAGCAAGAAGAG